>JAVQJL010009210.1:0-12613 GCA_036024295.1 Nannoperca obscura | reverse complement strand
GTGTGTGTGTGTGTGTGTGTGTGTGTGTGTGTGTGTGTGTGTGTGTGTGTGTGTGTGTGTGTGTGTGTGTGTGTGTATCATACCAGATTACCCTGAGCTAGTGGAGTCAGGATCTGGCTCATCACTCTTCCACAGCAGCATGCATCCATCATGGCAGAGTCAAGTTTCTCAAGCTATGGGCTAAGATCCCAAACCAAGTCACAGGTTCTGACTGATCTATGTCCTCTGTGAGACTGATATTAGCAGTTTGATTAACTAAATAACTGATCTAAAATAATAGAACAATATTCAAATATTGTGTTTAATTCAATTCAATTCCATTTTATTCATAACAAAGTTATCTCAGGGCACTCAATCACATGGAGCCGGTCGAGACCAACTTCCACACACACAAAGACCCAAGCACTAGGCGACAATGGCAAGGAAAAACTCCCTTTTAACAGGTAGACCTCGAGCAGAACCAGGATCTAGGTGGGCGGTCATCTGCCTCGACCGGTTGGGTTGAAGAGAAAGGGAGGGGGGGAAACATACTGGCCAGTACGGGGATCAAACCCGCGACCTTGGCGTTATTAGCACCACGCTCTAACCAACTGAGCTAACCAGCCATAACCCAGCTGTTTACACAGCAGTAGCACACAGCATTTTAGACAAAGAAATGCTGTATGACTCCAGACTTAAGGTCACATCAGCATTTAAAATGGAAACTTCAGCTCATTAGTAAATTTGCTTGCGGAAAGTAAATCTATGCATATTTTGCATCAAATTCAGCACTGGTGAACTTGGACCCACCGATTTGTGTAGTTAACCAACGGCAAGCCGTCTTCACAGTGTTGACCTTTCTGGGAACGAAGAGCAAGAGAGTCCATATGGGGAAAGCTATCGTAGCTTCTTATCACCACCCACTTTTATCTAACCCCCTCCGTTGGAATATAAACTGCTCCACAAAAGAGCAAAATGAGGTGAGAAGAGTTGATGGTACAAATATGTCTTTTGAATAAAAACAACCAAGTTAATGAGCGTGCTATCTGACTGTTAGCAAGCAGTCAGCAGTTAGCTTGGAGGCCTATTCTACCCCTCTTCAAATCAATCTTTATCTATCATACACATCATTATACAAGCACAATGCTACATTACCATGGGAATGTGCAGTAGAAATTATTAACAAAATGTAGTTATAGTATGTGCAAAAGGGCACAAAAGTTTTTTTTTAAAAGTAAGTTAAATTTAAAATGAATAATAAACAAGAACAAGAATACAGAGATATATTAGCACTGAAGTAAGACAAGCACAAATGTGGTGATGATGGACTTGAAATTGTGATTAAGCATACTGTCTTTAAGCAAGGTCTATGTTAAGAAGTCTGACAGCTTATCCTTGCTAAGTGACAGCTAACAGGCAATATATCAATAAAAGCATATCAATGAAACTATTCATTGAATGAAATTTTGTAAAGTCATGACAACAAAAGTGGGAGTGAACAGCACAGAAACACAGAACATAGAAAGAGGGAGAAAGATAGAAAGAGGTTCACAGTTATTGTGACTATAGCACCAGCATGTTCTGTCTGGCTAGCGTTTTAGCAGTAAGCTACACTAGTTCAGCCCTGTAAGTAATATCTTCGACACCGAGCTTGTAGATCTAAATATATTACGAAGACATGCAGACTAATTTCTCCGTGCCACTTCCTGGTGTGACCAGGACGTCAGGATAAATTATAGCATCATAACCAGAATTTGAAGGTTGCTGCCAAAATGCAATACAGCATAAATCTACTTCAGAACCTGAATGTAACACACTGTAATCATTTCAGTTATTTCAGATCCAAAATATAGGTATGGAATAAAAGCACGGTGAATGACAGACTATTGACTGAAAACTGTTATTATCATCATCACCTACATGCAGCAGCAACCTGTAAAAATGAGACAAAAGGTAGGAAATTATATTATTTAAATCCAACCACCTACTATCAACCCCCATTGTCCTCAAATAATTTCATTTATTATGCAAGACCTCCACATCTGATTGCACCTGATTGCTACACCTACTGCATTAACCACTTTTTGCAATCAGGATACTTCTCTTATATATTAAAAAGTATAAATGATGTTTCTCTTGTATACTGGACAAGAGACTGGAAATGCTTGCCATGGCTCAGCAGCAGACCAGTATGGCTTCATTATTGTTTCACATCACAGTATCTGATCACGCACAAACAAGAAGTGAAGTTACATGTTGTCAGTCATGTGACCCAGGACAGAGAAGCTCAGATTGGTGACTGGAAACCTGGACGCATTATTTAGAAAAAGATATACTTGAACATTTTGAAATTAGCTTCTGAAAATGTACATACACATACATTCAGAAATGTGGTTTTCAAAATAAAATATTTAAATGTTCTAAATGCCTTTGTATTTAAGACTCAAGTATTGAATATATTTCACAATTAAGGATTAATTTGTTTATTTGATGCCTCTGCACCATCTGGATCGCTCTGAGGCACTTAGAAGAAAGGGGGCGCCATTCTTCCAGCACAAACAGAATTCAAACTTTTAATGACAGATGGAACAAGGAGTGGCGAAATGATTTAAAAAACCACTTCCCACATGTTTATACTCTGCGTAGGCAAAAAAAAGCAACACAGTGGGTGGCAGTGGGTTTATGGGAAACCTTGTCTCTTCAAAAACAAGAGCAGGGGTGTGAAACAGAGGCTACCAGTCATTGCAAATATGGCTTTATTTATTTATAGGAATAACCTCAGCATAGTCTATGCTGAATTTGATGAATTTATAAGAGGCCTGTCACGTTGCAAGGCCATCCCATAACATACATACAGTTGTTAGAATAAAAAACTTGGAGGCAAACTTGCAGTCAAAACTAAAATAAATGGAAAAGTGGCACCACGGCTGACCCACCCTGGAGCTTCTACAGCAGTCTTGTTGGTCAGTGAACCCAGCACTGTGGCCTTTAATGTGGTCTTGGTGTGGTAGAGTGGGAGCCAGTGGAGCAGGGAGGCCCAGAGCAAATGAGGAGCTGGGAGAAGAGGAGTTTATAACGGGTGTATCTGTTCCCTGTTGAGGCTCTAATCATGGGAATGGAAGGGCAGGGGCAGCCTGTTGCCGCAGCTCACGGTAGGTCTCTGAGCCGTGATTACAGGGTGTGTGCAGCCCACGGGGGCTTGATCAAAGGGGTGCGTTGGCAAGAGTCAGTGTGTGCATGTATGCGTGTGTGTGGGTGCAGGAGTCTGACCATAGGGTGTGTTGGAGTGTGTGTACACTTGGCGGAGAAAATTGCTGGGACTGCAGTGCTAAAAAAACAACCACAGGGGAAGAGCTAAGAAGTACAACATGGGAGACACAGAGAGACTGAAAGACAACAGGAACAGGGAGTGACAGGGATGCTAAATGGCAGAATTGTATAACAAAGTGGCATGGAGGGAAAAAGGAAACAACAACAAGGGGTAAAAAAAAAAGCAGACAGCCAGAGTCAGAGAAAGACAGTTGGGTTAGCATTTCAAAGTCAAAAGCGGCTTCAGCTGAAAGCTGTTTTGTATTTTAGCATTGCAACATCCTCCCGCTCCATATACCCGTCTAAACCACTACTGTAAATCCTTAACTTCTTCTTTCATCTTAGACTCACAAATCAATAGATTTTTTTCTAGCTCTGCAAGATAAAGACACTGAGAGAGAGGAGCCAGAAGCAGGGATTTAAAAAAGGGTTAAAATTGTGTTTAGAGGAAGCAAGAGGTGCTCTGTGTGTGTGCGTGTGTGTGTGTGTGTGAGAGAGAGAGAGATGCTGCCGGTGGAATTACTGTAGTACGGTGGAAAACGTCAATAGACAAACAACAGACGGCAGCTGCCACATCAATTTCAATACACAGCTGAAACATAATACACACAAGCTCACACACATGACAAGAAACGGGTGCACGTGCACACACACACACACACACGCGGAGAAAGCTTGCAAACTTGTAAAAGATGTTGACTTAAGCTACTTAACTTTGACTGCTCTGACATTAGAGGACATGAAGAGAAAGAGAGGAGGATAGGAGAGGGAGAAAATAAGAGAGCCAAGCACAGAGGAGAAGGAGGTGAAACAAGAAAAGGCAGTACAGTTTTTTCTTTCTTTCTCCATCTTTCTTTTTGCTCTCTGTCATTCAGCCCTTCTTTATCTCTTTCTGTCCTCCGTCTTTCTCTCTGACCGTGACCACGCCACAATGTGACTCTTTAATATTCATAATCCATTTGGCCAAAGAATGCTTTCCTTCACTAATAAAATATCTCACACATGAACTCACGCAAACTCACAGTGGTAGCTGTTTTAGAATCTGACAAGAAATGCTAGAGAAATGGAATAAAAGATGAAATCAATGAGAGACAAAATGGGTTTAATCATACGGTTCTTAGCATTTAAACTTCCATTGCAGACACAAGACAGCAGAAAAACTAATCTTTCGGGAAAAAAAACAACAAATCAAAAAACAACAAAGCTCCCTTTTCTATCCCATAATTTCTCACTTTTATTCTTTAACTTTCTTTCTATTTTTCTGTCATCTCCTCTTTGTTGTGCTTACAATGAGAGGGATCAAAAGTTGCTAAGGCAACAAACAGGAGAAGAATAAAAAAAGAAAGCCCTGTCATCCTTATAGAGACGGAGGAATCCTGACGTTCTTCAGAAGAATGGAGAGAAAAGGGGGAGATGGAGGGAGGCAGAGAAAGGGAGGGGGTTGAAAGTGTTTATCTGCCCATTAGCAGGCTGCTTTTTGAACCTGAAGGGATGTGCGGCATGTAGAGAAGAAGACATCACAGAATACAATGCAACTGCCGAGAACTGTCCTGAAATGCACAACAAATATGTGCCTGTATAATGTTACATAAAGCTTAAAGAGTCTTTTGGAACAGTACTGGCTCTAGTTTAAACTGTAAAACTGTAATGATGAGTTGTGCAGTGAGATGGGATTATTAAAAAGGTGTAACAGATGTTTTGACAAATGCTGCAATAGACAGTGTACAAGTGAAAGGACAAAACAGATGGATCAATAATGACTACATCATTGGACAGTTGGTAAACGCATCAAAATAAATAAGGAACTACTTCATCTCACAGAAATAGCATGGGAAACTCAATGTAAACCTAACGGTATGGCTTGGTGTCAAAAAGGTTACAAATACAAATGTTCACTAAAAAGGATTTAAATTGTTGTAGATTTAAAAGAAATGTCAAGAAACCCTCTGTTAATGTTAGTCATGACTGAAAACTATAATATGAACACTAAAAGTCTCCTCTCTAACCTTTAGGAAACAATAAAGGAACACAATTAAGTTAAAATGGAACTAAAAGAGAAAAATAGGGAAAATCTATAAAACGAAAAACTCAAAATATGAGATGGAGCTTTCACCAAAAAAAAACAAGTAAAACTTTACAGTCAGACTGTTAAAAGAACACAAACCACTCATTTTCTTTCTCTGACTAAAAACCTATCAAAGACTAATCGAAAATGTATTATTTTAGGTAAAAAATGTAAAAACACATGCATTAACTTGTCATTAGCATGACATTGAGGAATAAACTCCAAGCAGCTGTCTGAAACCAGTTTAATCTCAACATGATGATAAACATTTTATTAAGCAGGGTACTGAGAAGTGCAGTGCAGTGCAAGTGCAGATGTGCAGATGTGTAGACATGCTGATTGTTTGGAGAATGTTAAAGATGCTGAAGTGTGTGTGTGTGTGTGTGTGTGTGTGTGTGTGTGTGTGTATGTGTGTGTGTGTGTGTGTGTGTGTGTGTGTGTGTGTGTGTGTGTGTGTGTGTGTGTGTGTGCAGGGATAAGAGGAAGAGATGGTATGGCACTCATTAGATGAGCAAAAAACATAAAACTGTTGACACAAACAAACATGCACCTGCAGCAGGACGCAATACTGTGTTTGATGCAAACACAGGAATGCATCTATATGTATGTGCACAGAAAGACGCACACGTAAATGCACACATACGCACACACACAATACACACATACAGCCTGCAGCTCTCAGGGATTTGGAGTTCAAAGGATGTTTTATTTTGGGAACAGCTTTGGGTTAGTCACCCTACTTTGGTGACAGACGGAGAAACAGGTTGCAAATATCCAACACTTTACAAGCACTGTGACACGCGCAAAAACACCCACCCACACTCGCACACAGTCGAGCTCACACTCTCAATCTTCTTTGTATTTCCTTCCATCTCTCTCTCCCTCTGTGTTAATTCCAAGAAACATCTCGCCAAAGGGAGAATGTGTTGTTTAAAACTTACAAGCCGACTTTTCCTTCACCAGCAGCTAATGTATGATCACAGCTCTTCTGACAGCTTTGTCAGAAACACTAAGAAGTTGTGTTTGGGCTTCATTAACACAAAACACAACATGGCAGGATGCTGGGATTACAGTAAAGCTCAATATTGTGAAGTGGTAATTCAGCTGGTGCACTTCAGGGGGTGTTTCAGTGATCTTCATGATCCCATTAAAAAACAAAATAACATCTTCTGTCTGGACAGACTGGCAGGCCAGGCTACAGTAAGCAATGGGGGTAGGACTTGAGGGACGTTCAGTTACTGTAATATTGTTCTATAAAGTATGGAAATTAATTCATGTTAAATACAGCTTATTTTGCAAACACAAAATTCAGTAAAATAATTATCTGAGCAAAACTATTAGTGGTTTGCTATAGTACATGCACACACACACATACACATAAATGCACACATACACACACAGGGCAAGGCAGTAAGTGAACAGGCGTCTGCACAGTTTGGTGGCGACACCTGTTTGAAATTTATAATGAGCAGCCAGGGGAGAGAACCACACACACACACACACACACACACACAGAGTTGTCTGTGTCTTGGCTATGACTCTGTGATGAGTTGCAGGTCAGAGCGAAGGCTAAGAATAAACTGGTCCTGCTGAGCCTCTCTCTCTCTATCGCTCTGTGGCACACACATACACACTGTCCACGTTGCCTTTGACTTCTGCACTCACATGCCCTCTGAAGAAGAGAGAGAGAAGGAAGAGAGAGCTGCAGACAGACAGAGAGACAGAGAGAACCCCAGTACAGACTGTAAGACTCTGTTGGCGAACAACAGAGGGATATAAAAATAAAAGAAGCATTCATTGGCTGAGTAGAAAGAGAATTAATTAATTCCTGCAATATATAATGAGAGTCCAAAAAGAGAATAAATATAGATTCACCGTGCTGTGTGTGATTTCCTAGAGTGGCACTGAATTAATTGAGAGCATAACATACTTGCATATTCACGTTCTTTTTCCACATCTCCATCACTTCTGTCCTCAATTCATTATTAAGTCATGAAAGAAAGACATATTTCTATATCTTCTCTTTCCATCATTCACCCTTCAACTAAATATCACTTCTAGCCTTGCTTTAAGGCATTTCCACACCAAATTTCTTTCTCCCGTTTTATGTGTGTGTATGTTGCTGCACTGGCCTCAATGAGTTGTGTATTGATGGAGTTTCAATGAAGCGATTTAGTTTTGCACTTAGTACTGAACTTGTAAAGTTGCAGGACTCACAAGAGACAGATTTAAAAAAGAATAGTCTAAATCAAAGCATCAAAGAAAGAGACATCCTCACTTTTAGTCACTAGAATGGGTCAAGCTCCAAAAACACTGTCCACACAAATGTCAACGTGCTTCAAACGGCACGGCCAGTGTTCATAATGCAGGGTTTCTGTTATAAATGTTTAGTCTCCAAACCCAAGATGAGATAACCCTGACGACATCACTATGACATCACCAGGGGTTATGTCTTCTGACTGGACAAAGCTCCTTCATTATGCACCAGGCTGAGCAGCGCCATTCATGACAAGTTAGCTGACATTATGTGTGCATTTGGTGTAGAGCCCCTTTAAACACACATTCCAGCAAACACCTGAAGTATAAGCTCAGGAGAGCACTCAGCTGAATCCTGACCTCTGGGGGAAAAAAGGGATTTGTTTTTGTAGGATTAATGTCGTATCACATTATTTTTAATGAATTAGAGATCATGAAATGGAGCTGAAGAACCATTTTCTTCTCCTCTCCCCTCCTCAGGTCAGTTTTCACAAGAATTTTAAGCAGCACCCCCCCTACTTTTACCAATTTCACTCCTCTTTCCCCAAATATTTGAGGAAACTCATTCCAATTCCAAAAGACAGGATAAACACAAAAGTGACAGATTAATGTTGTGTTGCTTAAATGCAGGAAATAGACAAAAGGGGTAAACAAAACTATTACGCAGATTGGAAGTACAAGGGAGAAAGGAGGGAGGTGTGGATGGTGAGTTATGTCTGGGTTGTGATCCAGCTAAATTGCCTTGGCAGTAAGTCCCTTTTCTCTGAGTAAAGGGCTAGACAGAGATGGATGAATGGAGAAGATGAGGGGAGGGATATAATAAGGGGGGGGGGGGTGGAGAGAAGGGAGGAAGAAAAGAAAACATGAGGTGAGAAAGAGGCAGTGGAGTAAGATAAGGGTGTCAGGTAGAGGGAGATGAAGGCAATAAGGGTAGGAAAAAGTCTGACAGTGTAAATAAGTAAAGGTGAAGGGCAGAAGGGAGGAAGATGCAAATATAGAGGAGTCGAGGGTGTGCAGGAGGGAGTAAAAAGGGAAGAAGGAGAGACATGGGATGACAGGGAGATAAGGGTAGAGAAGATGGTGAAGAAGGGAGGAGGAGAGGAGGGGGAAAATCTAAAAACATGCCAGATGGGAATATTGAGGATAGGAGAAAAGGGGGGAGATGTTAAAGAAAGAAAGAAAGATAGAAAATGATCAAATACAAGGTCAATGAAAAACAAAAATTTAATGAGACAGAAAAGAGAGAAAACGGGGAGATGGAGGGAGAAAAGACACAAATGGGTGCAGTGGATTAAACGTTCAGAGGAAGGGGCTCAAATATACAATGATGAAAGGAGGAGAAAAAACACAGAGAAGGGTAACAGTGAGAAGACGTTCTTTAGATGTTTTTGTTTTCCATTTCCGACACACTATTGCACAGTGGATCAGCTGTAATGCCAACACATCTCTCACATTAATACTGCAGAGACAGGCACAATCATATTTGATCTAAGGAGATCTTTTATTTTAAAATAAATTATATATAATGTATAATGGAAAAATAGCAACTTCTTATAAAGCATTTGAGAAGTAATTTGGCAAAAATGTATTTTTAACCTTTATCTATTCTGAAGAAACAAGTCTAAACTGTTTTATTTTCTTGCATCCAATGCTCTGTATCAATATATAAATGTTTTTGAATACATTGTGAAACTACTACAGAAACAAATTGTTTTAGAACACAATGCTTTTTTGCTCTGAATACATGCATACTGCTTTCTAAAAGTGGGTGTAGTGTCCTAATCAAAAGGTGATATTTAAACTTTTATTTCTCACACACACACACACACACACACAGGTAGACACATATTCCATCGTCTTTCTGAGGGCAAGCCACAGATGAACAGCTTTTGAATGGCCATGTCAACATTTGGCCCCTTCTAGGCACTCAACCACACACATACACACACACATCTGATACTCATTAACATAAATACAGTGACTACTCTCATGTCATAACCCTTAAGTACTAATTACTGTTCAAACCTAACCCCAACACTAACCTATTACTGACCATGTCAATCAAACAGCACCTTGAGGAAGTAAAAACTAGTGTAAATGTCCTCACTCTCAAATTGGTCCTCATACAGATACATAGTACAAGACCACACACACACAAACACAAACACACACACAGAGGCTTTGCTTTATAGGCCCTAGGAGGCACTGATGATACTGCATTCCCAAACTGCTTTATGTATTGGTCAATTTAACACCGCTAACATCAGCATATTAAAAATGCATGTGCCCAAGGACGCAAGAGCAATTTTGTGTGTGTGTGTGTGTGTGTGTGTGTGTACATGTGTGTGCAAGCATTTTAATGCTGAATGGCCTACCTTGAAGAGTGGCGTTATTACATTGTTTTCTGCCTAATACAGATATTTGTACTGTGAATGCATGTTAAACACTCAATTAACCTAAACAACTATTTCTGGATGGAAGTCAATCACAAAGAAAGGAAACAGAGAGTCAAATCAATCAATCAAACCTGTGACGACTAAGTTAAGGCGCTGTATTGAAATGTCCTATCTCTCATACAAGCAAGTTTTCAGTCCATGTATTGGTGAAACCATTGTGTAGGAATGCAAAGGTTCAAAGTAGCTATGTAGCTATTTTGTCAAATGTTCAGTTTCAAAGTGAAATAACAGTTACTGACATCTTGTCTGTACTTACATGGTCTCATCATTCTGAAACTCCAGCTTGCCGGCGGCCAGTTCGTAGTCCTCCCCTCCTCTAGCGGTGCCATCCACGGTTCGGTAGGGGACAGCTACCAGGCCTCGTGCTCCTGAAGTCCTGAGCACCTTCACCTCCATCACACCCACGCTCTCACTCACTTTTTGACTGGCAGTCTCGAAGGTAAAGATCCCTGAGAAAGAAAGGAAGCAAGAAAGAAAATACAGCACTTCACAGGGGAGAAACACTAGGAAGACGTGAAAGATGAGGTTGCTCACTAGCTTGCTCTCCAAGGTGTACCATATATATGGTGAAAGGGATAATACATTACCACCCACTCTCTCTAGATAAAAAATAATAAGCATTAGGTAAACGCCCACTCTCCACTCATCCTCCCTCACGTTCATTCTCTTTGGATATTATCAAACTCCTATAACTGAAAATGTGGTAACATTGAGGCAACTGGGAACTCTTTTATCTTGAGATACCTTTTTGTGAATATCCTAGGACTATGCAGCAACGCAATGGACCCATGTGGTCTGAACAATAAGCTAGTAGAGCGAACACTTTTCTATCGAAACATATAGTTTAAAATGATTACAGAACTAGTTCTTAACATCTACTTTTGCCACTTTGTCTGTTCCAAAGTAAAATTCAAATACATTTTTGCACTGAAATTCTTAGTGAGAAGTTAGGACCCTTCTGTAATTACCAAAAAGCTTTTATTTAATAGTTTGATTGTCATGATCGCACCCCCTACATGAATGTTCTTGATGTGGTTGCTGGTAATTTGAGTGGTGCAATGTTAGTGTGGGCAGGTGCTGAATATAGTTTGTTATATCACTTCATCATAGGAAGTTAACTAGCTGGCGGTTTATGGTGTTAGTTGTTGCTTAGGACCACCTGTGATATGAATGTTTCCAATATTACTTTTTGACCCAATGACGTAAGCATCAGTCACTTCGTGTGCAGTAGCTTGAAAATGGCACTCAGCAGGTGTTGAAATAACAAGAACGAGGAAGCTAGTTAGCCAGCTTACATTGACGGTTTACATTGCTAACATTTGAAAACCCAGCTATGAAAGCTTGTTGAAGAGGTAAATAATGCCTTGTTTCAATGTTCGAGTATTTAATGCTTCAGTCTGTAGTACATGTATGTATAAAATGGAAGCACACAACAAAAGTTGGTAGATGTGTTGGTAGATTTGTCCAAAAAGTAAGTTAGTCTCTTTTGAAAAAAGGAAAACAATTCACAATAGCTGCAGTATTATGATAGATTATATTTCCTTACACAGAAAGTGAGAAGAATTCAAATTGCATTTCGACTTCTTTAACTACAAAATGTAAAGATCAAATGAATGGTGAGTTGGACAATTCCTGTTACATTATTCTTACCTGCGTGATCGTCATCATAGATGGTCACAGTGGCTGTGTGGTTGTCACCCAGCACAGCTTTGGGGGTGGCACTGGCATCCAGTGGAGCGGTGCCAATCTCAGGATAACCAACCACTCGAGGGTTACTGAGGTGGACGTAGAAATACTCATCCTCCTCAAAGATGTCATCGTCAATCACTCCGACTGTTATTTCTGGTAAAAGAATTGTCATTTTAGGCAAGGCAAGGCATGGCATCTTTATTTATATCGCACATTTCAAACACAGAGGCAATTCAAAGTGCTTTACAAAGGCACAGAAAAACATTAAAAAGACATAATAAAAAAGGATTTGTTAATGTGAAAAAGTCTTCTAAATACCGCCAACCATTGCCCCTTTTTTTCCAATTCCACTTGATTAAATGTATCAAAACCTTTTAATTTTGCTATTTCAGAATAAAATTGTAAAATAAATCAAATCAAATTTAAAATGAGATAGATACATATAATAAAAATGACACAAAATATAGTTACAGTTGAAGTTAAAGATGCAAGTTGCCAATGAAACAAGAAAACTTAAAGTGCAATAGAGAAAGCAGTTATGCAAATGCGCAGGAGAACAGCAGAGTTTTAAAAAAAATTTTTAAAGTGGCTACAGTTGGGTGCATTTGAGATCTACAGGAAGTTGGTTCCATCGGTGTGCAGCATAATAGCTAAAAGCAGCTTAACATGTTTGGTTCTGATTCATGGTGCAACCAGTTGACTGCCTCCCAAAGATCTGTGTGCCTCTAATTGCCTCAGGTGCTGCAGATGATGTCTGCTATTTGAACCTCAGTCTCAATTTATTATTCTTTTTTTCAATAACTTTATTGAGCATTGTAACTGTATCAAAAAGCAATTTCCCTTCTGGGATTAATAAAGT
>JAVQJL010009207.1:0-11156 GCA_036024295.1 Nannoperca obscura | reverse complement strand
CCCTCTATTTTCTACTGTTTATTATTCTTTTTTCAATAACTTTATTGAGCATTGTAACTGTATCAAAAAGCAATTTCCCTTCTGGGATTAATAAAGTATTTCTGATTCTGATTCTGAAGATCGCTGCACTTTATTTAATGACCTCAATTTGTTTTTCTCAGGCTATTTCACAGTGGAGTAGAAGGTATTGGGTGTAACATTTAATAGGAAGTGCTGCAGATTGTGTGAATTATTGAGATTACAACACCCATGTTATTGTTCACAGTGACTTGGAAAGATGAGTCACGTTCTCCATCTGCCAGTAAATGACTACCAGGCGAGACCAGACTGGTAACGCCTCTTTGTGGCTCAGGTTACACTGTGCAGCCCATTATGCTAGAAAAAGTGTCAAAAGAGAAATAATTAAATTAAGAAAGAGTTAAGAGTTTGGAAAAGTGTGTTTACAGAATTTAGGAATTTTTATAGTGCCTATAATGCCCATAGATCAAAGGAAATATTAAATCTACATAGTAAATAACACAAGTTGAAACTGTTATCCAGTGCATTTCACCTGACTTGTGATGTGGTTAAACTTGCATTGTCAGTGCCTCTAGGACTCTTTGACGTGTTCGGTGGTACTTATGTGTTTAGTACGAACTGGACTGATGTGAACTACACAATGTACAAAATACCTGGGATGTCTTACTTATATTAACTTGTCTTAGAACAGTGATCTCCAAATTTTGTGATATTTTGACTATTTTTAAAGCTTGTGATCCCTTCTCATACCTTGCATATGTGATGTTCCCTACTCAGATTATTTCATTTGAGTATTTTTATAGACCTGAAGAATGGTAAAACTAACTAGTATTTCACAATAAAAAAGCTAAAATTTGGGAAAAGTCAGAAAAATTAACATGTACAAGTTAGCTTAGCTTAGCACAAAGACTATAAAAGCAGGGGGAAACAGCTAGCCTGGCTCTGTTAAAAGGTAAGATAATCTGAAGTTTAAAAGAGACTCCTTGTAGGTATTCTTATTGATACTGATATACCTTAGCCCATCACTTTCAAAGATGTTTGTTCCACCATGTTTATATGATCGTTTTCCCTGTTAGTCTAAGGAGCTTTAGGCCTTTTTTATGCCTGCACTCATTTGCTGATTCACTCCTGAGAGGCATCAATCATTCATCAAAAGCAATATAAAGGCAGTTGTGTGTGTGTGTTGACAGTAAACACTCCACTTCAAGTTAATTAAGCCCAGCGTGCCAAAAAAGTTAGCAAAGGCTAGCTTTGCACTCGAGGAAAAATAGTATACAGTTGCAGTCGGAACTGGCGTAAAGTTGATTATCATTTCATTGGTTTGCTTTGTTTCTCTTTTAATTGATGTTGGTTTCACTGATTTATTGATGTTGTTTAAACCTTGTGTGGACCTAGTATTCATCACAATTAAACTATGCACATAAGAACTTCAATGTGTTGTTCAGTAATTTGGTACTATGTTTATGTAAAGAAAACCTTAAATGTATTCACTGTTCTAAGGTTTTTTTTACTGTCTATTTACAACTATGGGTTCAATGTTAACTTGTACAACTTTCACAGTTAAATGTTAAGCTGATTTAGCATTTAACACTTTACAGGGTTTTTTTAAAATTAATTTTGGAAATGAATTAAAAAACAAATTCCAACATGATGCATCTGACCTATCCCAACTACTAAAGAGCAGTACATCCAGATTGTAGTGCCTGGAGACCATCTCCAATTCTTACGCCGATGCCTTAATCAAGGGGAAATGCAGGACTATTCCTAAAATATAACATGCATGTGTTTTGGGGTGGAAGGAAACTTCTATGAACATGGGGAAAACATGCATGCACACAGAGTGGCCAGAGGTAGCCATAATGGAATTTAGAGAGTTAGAGGTAGAGCTAGAGTTAGGGTAGTTTCATTAAGAATGCTGATCAGGGAGAAGACCCAGGGAAAGCAATGACAGAAATTGTGTTTATTGCCAGAAGGGCAAAAGTGAGTTCAGCAAGTGATAAAACGGTTGCCTTTCTAATAGGCCTAAGGGAGAAAAGCACGAGGATGAGTCTGGAGTTGCCAAAAAGGCAAAAGACTCTGACAAAACTCCCTAAGCTGTGAGACAAAGGGCTATGTCAAATTGGACCAAGATGTAGCATCCATCTTGCACCAGGTTTACCTCCAAGTAAGGAGTATTCTGCTGTGGGAAAACTTTCTGTTGGCAGGCACTGACCACTTTATATACATGTAGAAAATGAGGAATGAAGCCAAATCCAGATTAATTCCTCAGAAGAACCTCCCTCATCGTGCCAAGGATGTTAAACTGGGCAGATGATATGTATAGGATATGTAACAATGACGCTGAGCATTCAAAAAGATATGAAAATCCACCCAAAACCTACTCTGCAGCATCATGGAATACAGAAAACATGAAGTGAGTTAAGCAGTTTTGAAATTATATTTTATCCTATAATATATTTTCCCCTGGGTTTGTGAATTGTTCAGTGAAGCTGATAAATTACCCAATTTCCACAAAGTAATGGAAAGAAAATATATCCGTCATATGGCTTTCAATGAGACAATTTATTATTGAGAACTCAAATATAATAAGAAGTAAATTGGGAATTTAATTTAACCATCACAGAATTATAGATGGCTAAAATTTATTGAAAAGTTATTCAATTTATTGTGTAACTTATTAAAGTTAATTAAAGTTGGTCTGCAGAAAAAATCATGTCAGTATTTTTTTAATTTTTCAAGCCTAAGCAGAGAAAACGTCGTCATTTTTACAAGAATGAATGAGCTGAATAAAATGATGCACGGAAACTTGAAACTAATTTGAGCTGTATTTTTTTTAATGCTTAATACTTTCTGAAGCCAGTAGATGGTGCTACAGTGCTTCCTGTGACTTTTCTGTGCCGTTCAAATAGAAGACGTGTTCATTGCTCATTGAGTTGCTGTAATGCACACAAGGAAAGTCTAAAGTTTATTTGTGATGATCAGATTAGTGCAAAGAAAAGAGGTTTGTGAGAGTGGGATGCATGTTTTATTTGTCAGCAAGATTTAAACAGCAAAATACTGGAACACAAATTTTACGATCAAATCAACTTAAATACAAAAAAACAATCAAATGGTGGTTAATTTGGCTGTTGAATGGCTTATATATATGTAATTGAGTGACATTTATTTTACATCAGTGGTACCTCGAGGTGGCATTCAGTCAAGCATGAACATCAAAGGTAAAATACTTTCTCACAAACATTTGTGACACGTGATATACATCACAGGTGTAATTCATTAACATGAACAATGTCTCTGTTACAGCATTCAGGATAGCAGGGCCTGGAAGTGGCACACCTGAATGTTGTCATTATTGATTTTGTTAGTTAGACCTGTGTTTCACAGGTCAACATGGAAACTATTAGAGTCTATTGTATTTTAAATATAAAATGTTGTTTCCATGTTTAAAATCCCAAAATTGTATTTGTTGTTTTAAATCCTGTGAACAATGTTCTTCCTTTAAATTGAGAAACACAATGTTTGTTCAATTTAAAAAGATGTGCATAATGCATGCAGGTTGTAACTAATATTCTAATGGCAATTCTTGTATGTACAGGAAGTGCCAAGTTAAGTGTTTATCCAAAGCTGTTACAACTGTGAAAATTATGACCATGCACACATTGTTATAAAGTGGCCATCAGCTATAATTCGATCCAACCACAATAATGGATTTCCTTTTGTGGACCAGCTTAGTTTTGTTTCATTGCTTCTGGGTCTTTAATGCTGTGAAATGGATTAAGACGCACACACACAGACACAAATAAATGCAAACAGGCATGCCAGTGAATGTCTGAACTAAATATTTATCTTATATATATTAAAACAGCTGCTTTAAGTTATATATAGTATTTTTATATACCCTTACTTTTTGTGTTTACAATATTTTTTTCTTTTAATCTCACGTCATGTGCACATATCAGCTCGAGCACATTCCAGGGACATGCAAACACTTCAGGATTATTAGAGCTCTAAACTCATAGTGGTGAATGGGTCAACACGTTTACAAATCATCCATTAAGGAATTGGGACAGCTGGGGAAAAATCCTCTTAGGAATGCAAATTTAATTGACTGAACTCTCACCACAAAGAACATGACTCACATTAAGAACAACCATAGCTTGACTAAATTATCCTTCTCTGTTCTCATCACACAGGTTTACGCAGGACATGCCTTTCATTGATTACATGCAGGTTTCCATGCTTGGTGTCTAATTGACTCTTATTTATTGCTGATGGAGTGGTTCATACATTGCAGAGAGGGTGCATGGCCTCAGATACCACTGCAAATTAACATACAGGACTCCCAAACTTGCTCGTGCTGATTGTGTGTTTGATATTCTGAACACACACTGCATGAATATGCTGAGGTAGAGCAATGGTGGCTGTCCTGTGCGCCAAATTGTGTTGGGCTTGAGGGACTGTCTGAGTCATCAGTGACAAGCCCTGTGTCTGATTCCAGCTATGCTTACATTCTGGCTGGGCTCTTCCTGGGGGCCTGATGGTATTAGCATGAGATTTGTTGGAGAAGAGAGTGCTCCCTGGGGAGAAGTTAAAGTGTTTTCTCTGTAATAAGCCAAAAGTGAGCCACAAAAGAAACCCCATACTGAACATCCAATCTTGTGAGTCACAATAGGAGTTTTGTATCATGAAAAATACTGTTTATCAGTGATCCAGATCTAGGTCTACACTGTGTAGTTTAAATATATTTTTATTTTTCTGTCACATATAGGTGGTACAAATGCTTTTTTTTTTAACCACACTAGCAGCATGACTCTATTGGTGGCAATGTCTGTCCACCACTTTGGTCTAGACTGAAAAAGTTCAGTAACTGTTGGATGGATTGCCTATAAATTCTGTATAGACATTCATGTTTCCCAGGGAATGAATCCTACTGGGGATCCCCTGATATTTCCTCGAGGCATTTTTGATTTTAAGTGAAACATCTTGATTAAAACTATTGTTTGGGTTGCCCTGGCATTGGTAACGTTTTTCATGTTCCCCTTAGGATTAGTTAGTAATAACTTTAGTGATCCCCTGATTTTTCATCTGTTTGCATAATAATTTAACAAAAGTCAACAAAGGTCCCTGGTCAGACTCAAACTGGGGATGCATGTACTCCCATCCCCTTGACCATAAATGCTAGTTATTCATCCCTACTTAAGACAACTTGTTGTTATCTGCCCTTTCAAAAAAACCAAAAAACTAAACACCACAACCACCACCACCACAAGAAAAGTTTCATGTGCATTATACAGAAAGTCAGTGTCAGGACATATTGAGTAGGATGGCTCTACCTGTGACCTTATTCTAGACAGTGTCCTTATCCATCAAGCCATCCTGCAGTCAAAAGGTGGCTAAGTGCTCATTCCCAAAAATAGCATAGCCCTCTAATCCAGGTGACAATGCATTATATAAAGCCCTGAAGCATAATTGTGGGACAGACAATTTCCTTGGACCCAGAAAAATAGAGGAGTATAGTATAGTATAGTCAGTATAATGCACATGTCTGTCTTGGGTGAAGTCTGCTGGTATCATTCTGTAAGGACAAAGATCTAATGTACTGGGCAGCACAAAACATCTTCCCTCAACACCCAAACAAGTAATAAAGTCATTTATCAAAATCACTCAGTGGCAGCCACATTGAAGCCCAATGCTCTAGTGTGAGTGCGAACAAAAGCCAGCCAATAGCGGTTTATTAGCTTTTTGAGGAGAGCTTAATACTGCTTTCATTTAAGGGTTCAACAAAGTAACAAAGGCATGACACAAATGGAGATCTCCATGTAGGAGCCTAAAAAAATATATAATGTTTTCATGCCATGACTTACTAGCTTATTTAATGTGGCGAATCACATTTAGTTACAAGTAATTTTGCCCTGTAGTCTTTATAAACATATTTAAGATCTATTTTGGTGCTCAGCGCACTGTTTGTCAGGAATCAGTATTTTCTTCTTATTTAATTTATAAAGGAACTGGATTCCATTGAGTGTGTACGGCTGATCAGGAAGTAATATATCATGTATTCAAAGCATGAAATAGTAATAAAAATGAATTAATTTGACCATATAAGGACTATTGTACAGCAAAAGTCACATGCATCCATGACAAATTTCAATGAACTCTTAATGACAGAAATATATATGAAAGAAATATGGAAAAAAAACACCTCAGAGCAGTGCCATCTCTTATTTACCCTGTGCTTGACTCTGCAAAATAAAACAAAAAAAAATACTTGCATAAATAAAAGGACTTGAGGGGTTTTACTTAGACAGTGAGGATGTTACCCTGAGGGGAGTCATCAGTCATGCATCCACTAATGAGTAAATATGAAGAACATGGAGAAGCTCTGTGTGATTTGACATTCATATTTCTACTCACCCTACATCGCTGTGGCTTTCTGTTTAAAAGGAGACGTTTATTTTTATCAACATATTTTATGTAGTAAAAATAAACAGCAAAATACTGAAACTCCACAAGATGCTACAAGATCTGGAGCCCACATTCATCCTCTGACTGGTGAATCTGAAAAGGTAGTGCACACAGGTGAGTGTACTGCACTGTTGCACATATAACTGCTTTAATCATATAAATATTGATTATATGTATTAGCATTTATTCTGCCTAGCTGGGGCAGGCTGTAGAAGCCACTCAGCATTAACTAATACTGAATCAGGCAGATGTTTTTTAAAAAGGTGCTGAGACTTCAGGCTGCTGAAAGGGTCAGACCATAAGTCAACCACTCACTCCCCTCTGTTGAAGGTCTCTTTACCAAATTGCTGAGCATTCATTATCCATACAGAGCACACTGGAGTCATCAATATTGCTGATGCTGGTTTATGTCAAATTTCTGTCCAGACTTTGACATTACAAAATTGAATACAGTAGCTTTTGTGCTTCATAATACTGCTTATTGTACTGTATTGTTAATATCTATTTATGTTAATCTGTATCAAGTTATTGTTGATCCTCTAAGAACCATAAACTCATATAATCATATATTTGATCAACTATCTCAAAGGATTTTCATTGATATTAGGATTATGGGATTTATTGTAGTTATGTAGTTTTTCTCTCAGACTTAGCTCTAAGGAATGACTAGATTATCTGAAGGAATGTCTGACAACTCTACAACGTCTCTGTTTTTTTTAATGCCTCCCCCTCTCTTTCTTCTTATCACCCACCCTGCTTCTCTGTGCAGGTTGAGATGTATTGGCACTGATAGCTAACTCCCACATGGTACAGGCTCTAGTTTTGTTCCTGGAGTGCGTTACACATGTTGACAGATGTCTCCCAGCATAGACTCAGACAGGGGTAGATCCCAGTGGAGTGGAGTGACATGGTGAGGACTCAGCTGAGCAGCTGGGAGACAAACTCCATTCAGACTGAAGTAATGTGACCGGGCCTCAGACCCTCTGCTCAGCACAGGGAGAGCTGAGCCGAGATCCCATCTGCCTATCTCTCTAACTATCTGTCCGTCCCGGTACTCAAGTCTGCTCTGGGAAGCACTGAAGTCCTGTCAGCAGTTTCAGTCTGTCAGCACAGATCAGAGTCATTGTAGGCATGCCTGAAATGTACCTGCAGCATCAGTGAGTTACTGTGTCTACACAGCCCATCCTCAGAACATCAACACAAGGGGGAATCCAAATGTACCTTTTGTTTTACAGCAGCTACAGGTCGAAATACAGTTGTAGAGCAGTGATCCCATTGCTGATCCATTAGCCTACTTTAGCTAACGACAACTATAAGGTATTACAACTGACTTGAGGTCGCAGCTGATTATTGTACATATAGTAAAATCAGCATCACACCAATTTGTAATCCTATTGGGCAGCTTATTTCCCCCCTTAACTCAAATATGTGGATAGAATATATAAGTAAAATGTATTTTTACTTTAAAATTGTTTAGTTTAGTTTATTTGAGTTAATTAGTTGAGCTTTCCACATATCCCTCGACACTGCAGAACCCCATAATGGGAATCACTGTAGTGTAATCACGCGTAAAAGTTGCAAAATCTGAATCCACACATGACATGTAGAGCATACAACATAACCAGCTTCATATGAAATGATTTTCTGTCATCATTCAGTGATCAAGGCCAGGCACATAGGCAACAATCAATGTCAAAGATTCAAGGAGACTCTAGCAATCAATTCCACATCTTCAGGCTCAGAGGATCAGGGGCCCTTTAAGTATTCTCATTCAATATCATGGTAAGAGGCTGAAAATTAATTATTTTCCTACAAAGTATAAAGTCAAGATGAGTCAACATCAAATACTCTCAAGACATGAATGACAGGGAGGTTTTTTAAGCAAGACGTGAATTTATTTTTGACAGTTTTGATTTAAAGCAATCACTTCCTTTATTGGATGTTGTACTTCTGAGAAGAATTACAGTACCAGTCAAAAGTTTGGACACACTTTCCCATTCAAGTGAATGAACTGTAATCTCAGCACCTCTAGGTAATAGACAACAGATTTTGCCAAAAATAATTCTCACAAAAGTCAGTAATGGATGTATGGGTGGAAGTCAAAACGATATGCAATATGCTATAAATAGAAAAGATAACATACTATATTACCTTTGCTTCTCAAAGAAGAGATTATCTTCCTTTGCTGCTGTATGCCCTGCAATGTTCCCAATGAGGGACTAATAAAGGTTTTCTTATCTTATCTTATCATTTTATATGTCATATGTTTTATATACAGTTCATTAAACAGTGGAAATTGGAAAGAATGGAGTACTTAAATTAATTTTTTTTGATTAAAGTAAACTGAATAAAGAGGAATATATAATAAAAAAACATAACATCTAGAATAATTAATTCCATCGATTATCATAACTATAAATACAAAGAAATCAGACCTAACTACATATCAAAATGATAACCATAAACATAGGTTTGGTTTTATAAATTATATTTTAGATGCTTGTCTAAAAAAATATTTTTATCCAGTCAAATTCAAGTTATTACAAATAAGAGAGCACTGCACGCTGCAGTGAGAATGTACTACATTTGGATACTAAGCCTGTAAATTAAGCTTATTTTTACCTCCAGATATTATATGATCTTTCTCTGACAAGTATCTCAAGTCGTTAAATATTGCTCTTTATATTTTTTGTCATTATAAAAGTGTAGCAATTAGCAATTAAGGACATCTTGTTTGGCGAGATGTAAACTAAGAGCTGCTAATAAAACTCCTGCAGTTAAAATTAGGGACAAATGTCACGTGAAGTTACAAGTGAATCAATGATGAAAGATGATGAAGCTATAAACTATAATGGTGTCACACAACATACAGCATCCTTTAGATCAGTGCCATTACTGTGGGTTTGCTTCACAATGACACTATTGTGGAGGCAAGATTTTGTGTCACTTTTGATCGCTATCAAGTAAACGCTCCAGACTCTGCCTTGCTCATCCTTTTGAGTTTCAGTTAGCACAACACACTGTTTGACAGGATGCGACGTTGTTCCCAGGCACTGTGTTGTGCCGTTGGTGTGGTATGGCACTGACTTGTCATACCACTTGTGGTCTGATTGTGTGGATGTTCTATGCCTGCAGACATTCACGCAGTGTAGCAGAGAGAAAAAGAAAGACTGCTGTCTGTATTTCTATTTTTATTTTGACCAAACACTTCTGCTGTGAAGGGGGGTGGGTGGGGGGTGGAGGGAAATCAGTCAGAAGGAAGAATGCAACAGCAATCCCTAAACCATGGAAACTAAATGTTGCATGGTGTGATCAGTACAGACCATTGCCTGTAGCACTCGATACATGCTCAAAATATTTAAGTGCCATAACCTAAAAGAACTCTATGAGCCTAATGGACCGTCATGTTGCTGTTTAAAAAGAAAAATAGACAAAATATGCCTCTGGCTTCGCCAACACACTGGAACTCAAAAGCCTCGACATTTTATTTCAAACTTTGAACTTGTCTTTATCTGCTTTTCTTATCATCAACAAATCCCACAAAAGACCAAAACCATCCCACTAACAAGTATTGTCTGTGTGGCCAAATGATGATAAATCTTATTCCTTGGGGGCATGAAACTCCATTGCTGTACAAAAACTATTAAAAACACCACAGCATTGCACTTGACATCGTCCTTCATTATGATGAACATGGGCACTGTAATTTATTTTGAGTCGATCCAACATACACCATCTTGCTGTACTCACTAGCACACAAAAGTTTTGTTTACTAAAAACTACAGCGCCCAAGTGTTTTAGGATAAAAATTAGACATTGTATTTTTGACCAGTTTTTAAAAGATTTTTGTCTTCAATTTGAGCAAATGTATAGGAAAGTTCGAAATTATAGAGACACAGACACACAAACACATTGTTGGGTTTGGTGATTTAATAACATTAACAAAAATCTAGATGTTATCTTTTAATTAAGACAAAGTGAAATTTGGGTTGGATAGGGCAATGGACTAATGGGATACAGTAGCTTTATTGTTAATCATATTTATCTAACAACACACATGCAAATGCTTTCAAAAAAGCTTGTTTTGAGATAAAGTGCAATAAACTGTACGATGAAAAGATTGTGACATACAGGCAATAAATCACATTGCAGCTGCAAAACTAAGTGCGTCTCTTAGGAAAATCTTGCTCTTTGTGATATTAAAAATAAACTCATATCACACTACCTCCCTCTGTTGTGCTGAAGCTTGTTCATCAGTAAGGGGGTAAATCTACTGGGACGTTTTGGCTCATGGATAATCAAACCCTTTTTACAGCACAGTGAAACTAATGTAACTGAAACAATAGAGCGCAAACATTTTGTTGCAGTTGCACAGTGTGTGAAGAATGTCTCACATTTGGACAGTACTCCCACCTCTTTTGGTGAACAATTGTGTGAATAATAATATTGTTAATAATAATAATAATAATTATTTCTTTGTTTTACTAAACATAACTAAAAGGCATAATGTTAACACTCTTCAACACTCTCTCTTACTGGTCAGTGATTTTCCTGTTCAATTCAATTCAATTCAATTTTATTCATATAGCGCCATATCATAACAAAGTTATCTCAGGGCACTCAATCACATGGAGCCGGTCGAGACCAACTTCCACACACACAAAGACCCAACG
>JAVQJL010009203.1:0-12227 GCA_036024295.1 Nannoperca obscura | reverse complement strand
TTTTGAACGGTAGTGTATATATATATATATATATATATATATATATATATATATATCTCACAACATGTGAAGTAACTTAGGCACCAAAGGGATTATAAATTGTAAGCAATGGCTTCATTAATGCTAATAAATCACTTTAAATTAGCAGCTAATGTAGCTTTTTCATTACTTTGAGCTTTGTGTTAACAACTAGATGCTATTGACATTTAATAATATCTTAACTTCAATTTAGTTAAGGTCAATATAACAGCTATTGTAAGCAGCTACACACATTTTCCTTTAACTAATCTGTAACCATTAGACTGGCAAAGCTAGTAGCTAATGCTACTGCCTTTAAAATAAAAAGGCGGTAGCATTAGTAAGGTTAGCCATCTATTAGCCACAATTACAGCAAATGTTACAGTTACATAATATGGGAAATAAATCACCCACTTGCTTCAGAAAATGTTTATTTATGGAATAAATGAACAGACTTTTTAAATGTACAATATACAGTATTTAACAACAGGGTAGAAGTTAAATTATTGACAACATTAAGTCTCTTAGTGTAAATATTTGCAATCAGATATTAAGTGAACCTTGTTCTTCTCCACAAAGTGATCAGCCATCGCTTCACTGTGTTAATTCAACCGCTCAGAAAGTCTTCCACCAGTTTGTTGAATTCATCAGCGTACCTCAGGTGGAGGTTGTGCTTGCCCTCTGGCATCAGGTGTAATCTAGATTTGGGACAACAACAACAACAACAACAACAATATTAACAAAAGAAAATGGTTGTACACGTCACTTATGGCATTCTCCTGTGTGTGTGTGTGTGTGTGTGTCGTCTCACCGTGATCCCTTGATGTGTTTGAGGAGGCACTGTGGGTGGAAGCTGGGCACCATGGGGTCTTTCTCTCCATGGATGATGAGGGTTGGACAGACGATTTGGGGCAGAAGCTCAATGCAGATGCTCCCTGACCAGAGGACATTTTGGTTTTACTCTTCTCAGACATTTATTAGAACAAAATAAATCTTAAATGTATTTCCCCATATGTTCTTTGAGTATAAAAGCAGCATCTTGTGGCAGACTCACAGTCATTTACCAACATAACAACCTTTATAATTGCATTATGACTGCACAACATTTCCCCTCCATCACTGTATTTTATTACTTCTGATGGATTTCAGGTTTAAAATCGCTCAACTTCATGTTGTTACATCACAGACCACGTCTGTGATGTAACAACATGAATTCAATACCTTCTGGTCTTTTGGCAAACTGTGCGACCCCATCCACCCAGGCCTCCCAGGTTTTAGCAAAGGCTTCTGCTCCATACACCTCCTCCATGGGCTGCCTCATCCTCGCACTCCACTTGGAGACGTCACGCACCGCTACGACACACACACACACACACACAGTTCAGAAAGATTACACCACGCACAGTTCACACAGTTTCAGGACTACACTGGCAGCTGCCCAAGACAAGGAAAAGTAGAGTAGGAGTACCATCGTAAAGCTCGAGGTCGTGCTGGGAAATAAAGGCATTGGCTCCCCACACAACCATCTTGCTGATCCGGTCGGGGTTCTTCGCTGCTGCAATCAGAGCGGTGATTCCTCCGTCACTCCACCCCAGCAGGGAGAACTTGCCAAAGCCCAAAGCCTGCAGATAAAATGAAAATACTATCACTAACAACGTGTATGTGTATGTATAAATAATACTAGAACATGCTTCCTGTATGTGGCACATAGAGACTGAGTATTTTAAGGTACAACATCTGAAGAGGAACTGCTTATTTTCAGTCTATTAAGGCCATTATAAAGTTTTATTATAGTGTTTTCACTCTTATTCTGACACCAGTTATTAGCCTGTGCTTTTATTTAGTTGGTGTGACCGTTTAATACGACATTACTTTACTTTAAAACTTGTTCTTTTACACAATTATTATTTCCCACCTTTACTCTGAATACCGGATGCATATTCCAGCATCTTTGTTTATAGTTGTCCTTTATAATTCCTCACAAACTAAAGAGAGCTCACAATTTCTCAATCCATGCTGTCAGATTTAGACACACGTTTCCTTTTGACCACATGTAAACACTTTATAAACTACACAATTCAATCAACAGACTGTTCAGACCTTCATCAGATCCACGACATCCTTTGCATCCCTCTCAAAGAAGTCAGGGGGGAAGTCTCTGTCTGGGGGGCGGGACTGTCCGTAACCACGGGGATCCCATCCCACCACAGCGAAGCGTTCCTTATCCAGAGACTTCAGCTGAGGTCCAAAGTCAGTCCGAGTGCTTCCTGAAGACCACAAAGGTTTTCACATGCTTGGGTGAATGTACACACACAGGACATGAGTGAGATTCTGTATGTGTGTCGTCAGACACTTCCAGAAAGTGTGTTGTTGTGTTTACCCAGAGCACCAGGAAGCAACAGCACAGCGTGTTTCCCTCTGCCCGTCTGCTCGTAGTACAGATCCACTCCATTCACACGCTGCCTGCCTGAGGAAGAGGAGGAGGAGCTGCAGGGGAGCACACAGGTCAGCGGTGGCAGTAACGCTCAGTGATGGAAAAACATTTACTTGGCAGTAAAAACCAAATGTGACAAAACAATTACAGCAATCATAAAGTACAGCAACAAAATGGGCCTAAAGTGAGTTTAATGGTGAAACTGGTCTGTTTTTGGACTCTTGGGGTATGATGAAGGTGTGTAGTTGTTCTCTGCACTACTTCCTGGCTCCACTGTAAATGAAATGCTATTTTGTCCTTTGTCTCTGTACTGGCAGCGTGGGGCAGCTTCGGTTTGAACCTCCGGGTTGTTGCTGTTTAACACGACTCGTGCTGTGAGGAGTTCCTCTGCACTTTAATAAAACATCACTGACTGCAGCTTCGAAACGCTTCAGATGTGGAGAAGTCTGGTGCACTTCAGGTATTGTGCAGGTTTAAGATCCTGAACACTAAATGTATCTAAATTCTATATATTTTGCATATTAGTGATTGAAACCTGTGCATAATACATTATACCAAGTCTTGAACTAGCACACAGCTGTGGGTATAACTTTGAAGATTATCGGCCCACTATTCTTTACATTTTTTATTTGCTAAACACAAATATACTTTATAACAACAACAACAACATGCATCTACAGTGTTGCAGCGCGTTTCTCTGTAGATAAGACACATTCTAGCAGTGTTGATCGTGCATGTTGTACATGGCGCTGTTTGGACCAACGACGCCATCTGGTGGATTTAAATCAAACTCGACTTTCTGCCAAAAGGACGGACATGTTAAAAGTTCTGTTCCGTTGCTGCAGCAGTATGTGGCTACAGTGCATGTTAGAGGAAATGCGCATATTAACATGCACACAACAGTCACAACAGTCAGCGCGGTGCAAACAGTTACCAGTACGGCTGGATCGCTGTCATGGCAGCTCTGCATGTAAAGACACGTCCTGCGAGTAGAAACAACGCCATTGCTCAGACGTGAGGTGCTGCAGGGTGCAGGGTGCAGGGCTGCTGCTGCTGCAGGAGCCTAAAGACTGAACAAAGTCTGACCGAAGATCGTGCGCTTCTCTCCGGGTAGCTGCACAGTCAGTGTCGCACTTTCCACGTCGTCTTTAAAGACACAGGATTTAAAGCGAAAGTACGAAGACGAACCGAAAGTCCACAATCACGTAAAGTGTATTATGTCTCTGGATTTCCTCATCATTTCCGAGGAAGTTTCCTTGTATGTAATTTGGAACAGGGAAAATCGAGACTATGTGATGCATAACGTGTGTTATTGCTTTGCAGAGGAATCTCCTTGTTGGTAAAGTTCCATATAAACCCGGCAGTTTTTTTCATTAAACTTCCTTTATACAATGTTGAGTCGGTTGTTGCCTGTAGTTCTGCAGGTTACAAGAACCCTGGTTCCACTGGCAAATGAGAGAAATGGATTATTTGGAAGTGTACCAACAGGACACTGCCTCTATTTCACACACTGGTGGCACACAAGCCTTTTCTAGGGAAGGTCTATTTTAAAGGCCCTTGTATCTGTTCTTATCAAATAAACATGTGATGAAAAGGAGTGGGAGCTGTAAAATAAAGGTTTACCTCATATGGGCTGTGAATGAATATATATTACTTTTGTCACATGACTTCTGTTTGGACCCAAGAGAGTTTGAACCATGATGACACTTCAAAAACTGACATTTTGGATTAGTAGTGTTGCATAAAATGTAGTTTATGTTTATAAGAAATTCTCCTAAAATTAGCAATATCATTAAGTATTAAGCTGATAAAAGTCCTGACTAAAATATGCATTGATCTGATCGTGGTGCTAATGTTAACATGTTAGCATGTTCACAATGACGTACTGATGTTCAGCAGGTATAATTTAACCATATTAGTTCATTTATTTGTTGGTTTGGCACTAAAAACTAAGTATTGGAGTTCATCCTCTGAGGACCATGAATGTCTGCTCATCAGAAAAGCATTTAAATAGTGAAATTTAAGATATTTGACTAAAAACCACAAATGTCAACCTCATGGTGGCGCCACAGGAAAGGTCAGGGGATCACCAACATCACTGGGCTTCATCCTCTTGCGACCATGAATATCTGCACAAAAATTATTATTTTTTATTGTTATTGAGATATTCAGTGTGGATTCAGACATTATTACAACACCAAACGTTTCTTTGTTTAATATCACTGTAAAGTGAATAATCAAAGCCTTTCAAAGACACCATCTTTGGGCATTTTTCATTATTTTACAGCCTTTAAAAGACAAACCATTTATTCAATAAGTCAATAAAATAGAAAACAGAATCTATGATGAAAATGATGATCATTGCAGCCTCAGAATAAGCGTCTGTAAGGACTTTCCAGTGTGCTGTTGTTGTGTTGTGGCAGACCTGGCACGTATGGATTATCTTCTAGGTGTAACAAACAAACTGGCATCAGATGTGAGGGTAACTCCGGAGTCATTGTTTACTCTTTTATCTTTAAAAGAGCAATTTAATCATCAATATCTCACATCCTGTAGTGGCTGTGCAACACATCCCCCTCCTCCCACACACACACACACACACACACACACACACACACCTACACGAGCAGCGGTGCTCTGGTGAAAGTGTTTTTTATAGCACGTTTCAAACACACAGGTAATTCAAAGTGCTTCACACAGGCGAAGAAAAACACTGGAAAAAGTTTCTTTTAAAGGTTTTGTTGAAGTGGAAAATCAAAGAGGTTTGATTTGTATTTCTAGATGATTTTGGACTTCAGTGATCTCTGCGTCCCTCCTGTGGTCCTGTAGTCAGAGACATTCATCAATTCCTCTCCAGATGTTTGTCCTAACTTTGGTTAAATTATATATTTAAAAGGGTCCCAGACCTGTGAAGACTTGAAGTCTTCTAAACGCCAATTGTTGCCCCTATTTTTGTTTTTTGTTTCCAGCAAAACCTTTTAATCATATTTCAGATGAAAATGAGTGATGTGTGTTTTGTCAATGGGTTTGAGATCTTGTTCCCTGAGGCAGGCAGCTTTTTGTAAACGCCTCCACTCTCCTCTGCCTGTCAGAGCGTCTCAGCTGTGCCACACGCTGAACCACACACAGGAACCCAAGACAAGACGACAAAGCTGGGCTAAAAATACCGCCATCGCCTCCGAGCGACGTGTTGAAGATGTAGCAGAGTTTACTGGAAACGCTGCGACTGAAGCAGATTCAAGCAAATGTCCACTGAGAATCCTTTCAAATAAACAGGGGGGTTCCTACTTCTAAGATAAAATACAGTTCATAAGCAATTCTTATTCTAATTCTATTGAAGCATTATGCTGATAAAACAAACAAAATGTAAACTGAGTTTTTAGAGGGTTTTATTCGAGATGTTAGTCTGTTGCTGGTCAGTCCAACACTTCAGTCCAGACTGAAATGAATTTGGATGGATGGATGGACTGCCATGAAATTTGGTCCAGACATTCATGGTCCCCAGGGGATGAATCCTGCTGAGTTTGGTGATCCCCTGACTTATCCTTTAGCTCCACCAGCAGGATGACATTTGTGTTTTGGAGTGAAATACTGTGGCAACTATCGGGTTGATTGCCATCATTTTTGGTCAAGACATTCATGGTCCCCGGGGGATGAATCCTGCTGAGTTTGGTGATCCCCTGACCTTTCGTCTGGAGCCTGTATTAATTCATTTACAACATCATACAGAAATTTTAAAAAATACCTCTCCGAGTAAATGTGTCATAAGAGTTTACTGGAAATAAAGTGACTGAACGAGTAAAAGCCCCTGAAGACATGGTCTCAAATCTTAAATATGTTTCTATAAAATAGAAAGTTCGTCATTAAATGTGCAACAATTACAGTAATTAGTTATTATTAGTGTATCTCAGCTTCATCAGGATTGTGTGGGCACGGTTTGATCGCATCGTATTGACCTGGCACGACTGTGTGTGTGTGTCTGCGGCACATTTTGATATTGAAATATTGAATTTCAAATATTGCTAAATCCTGATTGGTGCACAGGAACATGTGACGTCACTTTTTTTTTTTTCCAACCTCTTCCCGCCCACCTTAAAACCAGCGAGAAGAGCACAGGCAAAGTGAAAAATACAGAAAATCTTTCATGTTAAAAAAACAGAAACGGTTTGAACTTCATCACAGAGGCTTCACGAGTAAATGGAGGAAGTCTCAGTTTTAAAGACTAAATGATCTAAATGAACATTTATTGCCAGTGGCGTGTATTTTGAGCCTCAGCGGGGAGTTCTCCTTGTACGGTATAACACAGCAGATAGTGAAAGCCAGGCATGACCCACCTTGTGTTCTCTGGCCGTCTTTGTCTGGCTGGTATGTGTCAATCCACAGTCTCATGACCCACTCCTGCTCTAAATATAAATATCCAAGCAGGGTGTTCCCACTGCTAAGGTCATATTACGTCAGCGCTCATAGGGGCATGAGTTTGGGACGTTTCCGTCAGGGGTGGTGTGAAAACGATGTGATGCAGATCCAGTAGGGATTGAGTTTAAAGACCTGGTGAAAATACAAACAAAATAAATCCAAATTGTGTCCTAAACTTGATGTGCTTCTCTTGAGACTTTGGGCTGACATGGGTAATGGAATAAACAAGGTACAGTATCACATCTCACTTTAATTACCTGTCAGTACTTTTATTTATTTATTATTTTAAAAATAACCTCAGTGTCCTTCGTTTGACTCATTTTCTAACTCCCTCCAGGTCCTGCCGAATCTTTATCTGGGGAATATCAAGGGTAAGACCTCCCGCCTCTTGCTATTTGACTGAAGAATTGATTTATTTTCAGGATAATGTAGTAGAGTTTGTTTCAGTTCCTCATACGGAGAGGCATGTGGTGAGATGCTACACTGAGCTCAGTTTCTATAGAGTGGCGAGGTCCCCGTGTGCAGCAGAATGATTGAAGTATTTTGATGTTAAAAAACATAGTTTTTTTAGCTTGTGTGTGTGTGTGTGTGTGTGTGTGGGGGGGGGGGTAACTCTCTGTCAGCAGCTGGAGGAAGGCTGTGCGAGGGTTAGTGTGGGAGGGGGTGCCCCGAGGTGTGGGGGTGTCCCCTGTACGAAGTGTATTCAACATGTTTCCATAAAGCAGCACAGCGCAATCAATCAATAGGTTTTTTCTAATTTGTACACATGAGGGCTTTTTTTAGACATGACATGTTCAGGGAACCTCTGTCAAATAGGAAATCAGACACCTTTCATGTAAACCGGGCCTTTGATGGACTTCTATCCACTTTGCTTGGCATCTTGAGCTTTTGTATCGCTGTAGGCTTCAACAGCGAGCTTGAGCAACTACGAGGAAGAGTAAAACACCTTTACAGTGTAGACACAGTGAACCTTTCCTGCCTTACACAGGTAGAAGAGTAACTACAGGTTTTCAGGTTGGTTGGCAAACTGAGTAAAACCTTCACTCTATGACTTTTTAGGCAAACAATTTGTACGTAATACTTAGAAATTATCAAAATTAAATACCTCAGCATTCTTGTACATTCAAATAGTTTATATATAAACTAATAAAATATATTAAACTAATCCTATAAGCTGGGGATGGCAGTTACCGCTACTCCGCTAAGCTAGTTACGTTAGCTTTAGCAGGAGTTTAATTCTGTATAACAGTTGGATTTAGCTACTGCCTCATTTTATTATGTGAAATGAAACTGAACTAGGAAGATGCCAGTTTATCAAAAAATATATTTACAGGTAACAGTTATAGGGAAATCAATAAGTACGTTTAGTTTTAGCCTTTAGCCGAGGCTAACAGAGCTAACAATTGCTGTAGCTCTCTTGCTTTAGCTGATAGTTGGTTGGATAGTCTGTTTTTTGAATCTTACTGCTAACTTTACATGCAGTTTTCACAGAAAATATGTTTTTTTATGGTATGATACTTTTAAACAGATGCCAGAAACTCAGATTCACATGTTTTTAACTCAGTTTTGGGGTTTTTAGATCAGTGTCGCTGATCTGTGCTCAGAAGAAAGACACACTTGACTTCAGTCACTGGTTTACAGGAGTCACATAATCAGATTATTATTATGTTTTCTCTGCAAGTATCTTAAGGATTTATATATATTTATATTTTCATATGTATTTATTTACACAAACTATCACTGTGTGTGAATGTGGGTTTTTTGATTTGATTTGGCTCAGTACAGACTCATCTTGGTCATGTATAGGTGGCATCAGCATCCTGCAAACTTGCAAAGCATGAGAAAAAAGTGCTCAAGACACATCTGTCCAGGGTAGAACATTTGGCTTCCTTTTAAAGAACAAAATTTGATTAAAACAATTACTGTTTCTTGCTTTTGGCCCAAGCTGCTGGACTGTTTTAGAAACACATGGTTTTCCGGTTTTTCTTTCAGTTCAAGACAAGAGTAACACTTTTAAGCCATAAGGCCACATTTGCTTGGGAGACATAAGAGGAGGGGGGTTGTTGTTGTTGGGGAGTAAATGCTTAATTTAGATTGTGCCTTGCGTGGGGTGATTTGTGATTGGATGGAAAGAATATTTGAGATTTCTTGATTTACTTTGCGGTCCGCAGATGCACGAGACAAGGAGCTATTGGCGCAGCACAACATCACCAACATCCTCTCCATCCACGACACAGCTGCACCCTTCCTGGAGGTGAGCTGCCTGCTCTGGGTCTGACAACGGCCTGTGTGACCCTCTAACCTCAACGTTAATCAGGCCATGAAGTACACAACCTCCCCTGAACTCACCACGGGCTGTTTGTCCCCTCTCAGTGTCCCAGCTGCTTAAAACTCGTTCTGAAAGTGCCACACTGCCTTTTCCTGACTGAATGTCTTCATTAGGGCTGCAAGTAACACATATTTCATTACTGATTCATTTTCCTTTAATTCATTGATTAACTGTTTAGTCTCAGAAATGTCCCACGGTGACTTCATGCATTTGAGAAGCAGCATTTTATTCATCATTTTATTTCTTGAACACTGACTTAAACATATAATTGATCAAATTGCAAATGATCTAATGATTGATTAATTGATTAATCATCTAATTGTTTGAGCTCTCATCATCAAGGTATCATCTTCAACACTATTTCTTATTATATGAGGTGGTTGTAGTTGTGTTTTGACAGGATACATGAGAAGAAAAAAGGGTGTAAAATCTGTATTATCTGTTGAAAAAGACCACTTCAAGTGATGTGAAAGTCAGATGTTCTTATTTTCAATTTTATACGGAAAGTCATTTTGTGTTGCATCAGTTGAGACCTGGAATTCACCAAGTTTCACCAGGTAAGCCGTGTCCTGTCTGACTGTATTGTGTTGGATCCTAGTGAAAGAGTGGGTTTATATATATTAAATAATGTGTTTTCAGTTTGTGATGCAGCTGCAATTATAAACTGGAAGATATTTTTCACACAAGATGCTTTTAGCTCAGCAGCTTGACGTCCAGAAAGTCTTGAAAGTGGAACTACATAAAAAAAAAAAAAAAAGGTTTCTGGCTTTTCAGATCACATTTAGACGCGGCAATTTGTGTATGAAAGAGCGGCGAAGGTGTTTCTCTTGTGTGTACGTGAGCTAGTGAGTGTGAGAGGAGAGAGAAGGAGGCTAACTCACTGTGAGAACCTGGTAGGTTGAAAGTAGAAATTTGCTGTCACTGATTCTCTGATTTCCATTTGGTAACAGATGTAAGAATATACATCTGTACCACTGCAACACCTGTTACTGCAGAAACAAAGATTCATTCGTCAGGTCATTTAGCTGAGACGTCGTCCTTTCACAATAATAATTATTGACCCATTGAATTTCATTGTCATTTAACTTGGGGGAAATTTTCCGTTTCACTTGTTTTTGAAAATCCTGATCTTCAGTGTCCACTTTCACAACTTTCATCTTTTCTTGTTGAAAGCGAGCATGAAAAGTGCTCAGAGATTTCTCTACACTTTCTCCATCCACCATGGATGTTTCATTAAACGCTGAAGAGAAACAGCAACTTGTATTACAGTATCACTACCCAAACTGGTCAACCACCACAACCTTTTTAAAATGGGGCTTGAAATCAAGGTTAAGTCCTTTATTGTCACGTGCAGAAGGATTTCAGTGAAGCAGTCGTTGATGTTTAATGAAATCCTTAGATCTCCGGCTCCCTCCAACACTGTTATCTAAGAAAAATCTTATTGCAGAAGCTAAAATATAAGAATAAAATATAATGCAGATAGCCGAGTGGCCACATGGGCACAAATGCCCTGAGCAGCGAGTTCGAGCTTCATCGTTTCCTGTTTCTCTCCACCATAACAACCAAAAAAACATAAAGTGTCGAAAACCACCTCTTAAAAGAAGTGTTCAGTTCAAATGTAAAAAGCTGTAATGCAGACAGGGCTTGCAGTTTGTAGTAAATGGTAAACAGGTTGTAGACAGGTCTATGCATAGAGCTTATAGACGGGTAGTAAAATAAATATATATACTGGGATGTAAACAGTGCTAAAGTGTGCTGCCCTTCATTCAGCTGCTCATTAACCTCTGCTGCTGCACAAATCAAGACTCTAGGACTTGTACTTTTAAACGAACTGCAGCTTTTTGACTTGTTGCATAATGCTGACTCAGGCCTGCTTCACCCGTGTGGCCCAAATGGCCAGATGGGATGGTTCATTTGCATACCTAACAGTCAAACTGTTGACTGATTGATTTCTTGGAAGATGACACGATGGTTCCTGAGAGAGGAAGGTAGAATTTGCAACCACCAAGTCTCGATGGTCGGCTGTGCCATTAACTGTACAGTGTGTGTGTCTAATAAACATACTGCAAAATTAAATTAAATCTGCACTTATCCACCACTTGCATGCACATGTGGGGGTGTGTGTTCCTGCTTTCTGTCTGTCTGGGCTTGATTGTACAGATCACTGAGTTTTAAGAGCGATGGTGCAAAGATATAAGAGGATTAATTCTATAAATGTTTGCCTGACGTGACTATTTCTGTCAAATGATGACAAGTTACATGCTCCTTCAGCGTATGTGTGTCGGTTAATGTGTGTGTGTGTGTGTGAACTTGTCTGTGGTTGGTTGGTGTGTGCGAGGCTAACCTGTCTGGAGCACTTCCAGAACTCAGCGTGTCCCAGAGGACTCAGGGGTTTTTGCAGCACTGCAGTCATAACGGGACAAGGTAGTTTCTGTCCACTGCATGTACCATCAGCTGCCAGGTGCACAGTACAGAACACACACACACAAAAAACACACAAAAAACACACACACACACACACACACACACAGGCACGCAGGCGAACCCTGTCATGACCAGGGTCAGAGGGGCAAGGTTTCAGGGGCCGTCCCATTCGCCAAAAAACAGGAAGTGTGTGTTGAAACAGATGACCTGAGAGGAGGAACACCCTCCTTAATTCTTTAATGCCCACTTTATTCTTTTATATTCATTAATTCAACAGGTTTATCTGCAGAAAATGTCTAAACTATTCCTCCCTATGCCCTCAAGGACATGACATACCTGTGTATATCTGCTGCTGACCACTCGAAGCAAAACCTGTAAGTACTGGTATACTGTAGATATATATATATATATATATATGTATATGTATATGTATTTATGTATGCATATCATTTGTAAGTTCAAACTGTGTGGCTCTTCTAATCACAGTTCTAAACAAGGGTGTGTGTGTTATTCATGGACTGATGAACATGCAGAACATGATCATTAGTACAAGATGAAAATGTTTAAATTCTCAGTCTTTTCTGTTTTTAGAATAACTTTCAGACA
>JAVQJL010009199.1:0-12037 GCA_036024295.1 Nannoperca obscura | reverse complement strand
TTTCAAATATCACTGTGTTTGTCTGCTATATTATATATTTAACTGAAATTGCTGATCCGAACAACCAATGATTTATAAAAGGAAAATCTTGAAAATGATCAGGGGTGCCCAAACTTTTGCATGCTACTGTATGTACTGCTCATACTATGTTACTGACAATAAAGCTCTCTTATATTATTTTATTTTATCTAAAGCTCACTGATGAACACGAAATATTAAGTTTCATTTTTCCATATGTTGTGGGTGTACAAGACTCCAGTCACTGCGGACCCTAGTAGTCCCACACATAACCCACCCACAAATGCACACTTTGCTGTTTTTACACTTCTGTTTTTGCACGCTGAGCTGTATGTATGCTAAGCTAAGCTAACCTGCTGCTAGCTCTAATTTCAAGAGTGGTACTGATCTTCTCATCGAACGCTCGGCAAGAAAGCAAATAAGTGTGCCTCCAAAAATGAATTGAACTATTCCTTTTAGGCAATTTGGCGATTTTAAATAAAGATTTAAAACATGCACTTTTAGAACACTACTATTTAAAATGCATAACACCAACACCAAATACTGGAATCTCCATTACGTAACAAGATTTTGAAAATGCATGCAGTTTTGAATTAAATGTATTTTTACAGTTTTCTAAAAATTAAATCCTAAGTAGATTAGATTAGTCACCCAATTATCCATTTAGCTGAGTTGTTACAGTATTTAGCTGTGGCCATGTCAGTCGGAGCTTCTATTTTTACTGGCTGAACACATTTTAATTGGGCTCACATTCAAACCTTGCGTATCCGTTGCTAAACTGAATTCATAATTTACAGATCTGTACATGAGCTCCCCTCTGCCAGGACAGGAAACGATGAGGAGAAGATGAGACCATGTGGCCTGATGCAGGCCCTGCAGTCTTACCGTTGAAGTATGCCTCTTTTTTCCTATGTGGCTCCGCCGAGTCTAGATTGGCATAAACTTATCAGAACCCAGTCTGCAGGAAGACAAAATGTGTATTATTAATCACACTTGATACAATGATCAAAATGTAAACAATGTGTGCTTCTAACTAGGGTTTTCCTTTCTCTGCTACATGTGTAAATGAAGACTGGTAAAAGTGACAGATGTGTGTGTGGTGTGAGTGTTCAGTGTCACCGACGATCCCGTTTTGCTCCAAGGAGGGGAGTTAGAAACAGGAAAAGAATACTTACGCTCCTTCATCCTTCAGCAGACTCAGGAACTTGGTAACTCTGTAGCCAGGATCCATCTAAAAGTCACACGCATACGAGCATATAATGTAATGAGCTCCCATTTACAAACTTACAAGGTCTTATTTCATTTTTCAACTAGCATCTGTTAAATTTCAAATTCGGAAGCAAGGTGTTGAAACATCAGAGTGGCAGGTCCTGGAGTTCATGCTTCAGTTTGTACAAACAGGATGGTAGAGAAGGGGGGGGGGGGGGGAGGTAAATTAATGGCAACCTATGCAATAACTTACAATATGTCTGGAATTGCCTGTAGCTACTGGAGTTAAGATGTGAGAGCAGTCAGAGACATTGGAATGAGAGGAAAAGAGATAAAGAGAAGACTGGAGACTAACTACAAACGTGTGTGTGTGTGTGTGTGTGGCTGTTTGCAGCATGTCTCGGCAAACACAGGTTCATACTTCTTCATGCTCAGAATGGGGTGTGTGTGTGGTGGGGGGGCAGAACATGGCTGCATTTGTGCATACCACAGCAATTACACAGCATCCAGCTTCAACAAACAGGCGGTACACATCATCAACATACCACAGACACACAGTCGGGGGGGGGAGGGGGGAATTAACACCGGCCAGCAGTCAGATTTAGGTCAGTGTCTGCAGCTGCTGATGCGTAAGTCTGCAACCTGTTAACAAACACTACTTGGAGGCCAGTGCAGCAGCTTTTTTTTTTGACTGCGCATTGAAGAAGAAGCTGCTGCGAAAAGTGCATCTTTGGATCATGCAGTTCCGACACTACAGTACTGAAGCTGTTAGGCTCAGGTTTCAATGCCCACGCCTGAGGCAAGATCTAACTGAAAAACCAACTTCATAAACGACAAGTTAAGCTTGCAGAAATGTCATATTACACGTCCATGAAGATGGGGGATGTGCAAGAAACAGATTAAGAACTCACTCAGTACAGCAAAGGCTTAAATATCCTGACTTTTAGTAGCTGATGTGTCGAAATTCACCTCTTCTAATTTAAACACTGTGTCTGTGACAGACTTTCTGTAACAACCTTGCTGTCTCCCAGCCCAGGACACTGCTACGACACCATCAGGGTTATTTTCTCATGTTTAACAAAGCGCTCTGATGATCAGTCATAATGACAACAAAATGCCAGGGGGAGAAAACAGCATGGAACAAAGACAATAAAAAGAAGCTCGGAATGCTATTGTGACTGACGCTAGCACTGTTCCTGGATTGCTAACATGTTAGTCTTTAGCTTGCCAGCGACAGGAGTTTGGTTAGTAGCCCTACGAGTCGTTACCAAGCTTCGAGAATCGTCTCTCTTGCAAGTGCGCGCTTTGTATTTGCCGAGTGTTACTCCCCAGACTAGTAAACTTGACTTTGACCTGTAAAAGTCACAGGACCACTCCTTTAACTTCCAACCTGACTGAGGCCAAAGATCCTAATTACTTTTTATATTCTTTATTTAGACAGGCAATGTCATTGGGGTTTCAGAAGAAGTCTAATTCTCAAGAGAGACTACAAAAACAATGCACCAATTTCAACAGGAAAATATGCATAAAAACACAACTCCTAGGCCAAACCACCAAATCCCTAAAGGCAACTTTAAAAAGGTGAGTAAACGTCATACCCACTGTACTTATCTACATACATACAACTGGAATATACATACAAAAAGAAGAGTCTGCTGTGAGGTGCTGGCTCGGTTTTCATTTTTGATGTGTTTAGAGTACGTGTCTGTGCTTTTTTAACCTGCCACATATTAACCTGTCTTGACCCTTAGAATGGTCTTTATTGATTTCCCTCTGAATTGTAGATGACAAGCGTATGATTGTTCTTATGAGTAGCTTCCCGCTGATTCAGAACACATGAATGTAACCCGGAAAGCTGTGCAGAACACGGTTTCACTCCGACTGTATTAGATCTCAAGCGTTGGGAGAATGCTTTATGAACTAGAAACATACACATCATCGTTTTTCATTCCAGCTAATAGATGACAGTGTTTTTGTGACAGATTCTGTTGACTGTTGAGAATGTCGGCCAGATGTCGAGGAAGAGGAAGAGCTCGAGCTCAAACTGCACTGTTAGAAAAACAATAAGAGGCTGAGCCCATTTGAAATGTGTGCAGGACTGCTCTGTTCTTTACAGCTTACCTTCACCCAAGTCTACGTGACCTTTCTATCACCTAAAACCATCAGTGAACGTGGAGCTGCATCAGTATTACTGTTACCATGAGAACATCTTATAACCAGTAAAAACATGTATCATGTGATGTCAGACAGCAACATTACAGAGTTTCCAGCAATGCTAATGATGCTGTATTGAGGCACAGCTGTGCTTTGAGCCAAATGCTAATGTGAAGATGCTAACAGGCATGTATAATGTTTACCAGGTTCAACATTTTAGTTTAACATGTTAGTATTTAGTCTTAAACCAGTGTAAAAAAAAAAAAAGAGGACATGAACGTGTGCACCTGGAAATATCACAGCAATCTCACAGCGTCCGACAGTCACTACAGCCATTCTGCAAATGTCAGGATCTCTTTCTCACCTGCACGGACATCTCAATCAGCATGAGCAACTTTTTAATGCCAATCCACAGACTCTTGCCCTTCACAGCTTTAGCTATGCTGGCCCGCTCTACCTCCTGAAAACTGCCCAGCAGCTGTGGGGAGAAAACAAATACACTCAGCGTGGGATTCAAACAGGTTCATTCATTATATACACTGGGAAATGCGGTCAGGAATTAAACATAAAATATCAGCAACATGTCGCCTAGTTTGAGCGTGTCAGAATAGAAGTAATGCACATTACAGGATCTGAATAAAACACCTTCATGCGTAGGTGTGTGTGTGTGTGTGTGTGTTACCTCCAGGGCCTCAACCAGCTGCTCCCCCCTTGAGATGTTGGGAATGTGGATAGTGGTGCTGAAAGCATCTAACATCTCCATTTCCTGGAGGACGTCTTTACGACTTGTGGTGCCGATGATGAGCAGCTTACGACCCTGAAAGAGAAACACTTTCATTTGTTCACTCAGCCGTTCACTATTAGCTGTATTCTGTAGCTGCCTGACAAATCATTCGGGTTTCCTACGTGATTTAAACATCTTTACTAACGATACATTTGATTTTGAAGGACAGAGGAGATGCTGTAGATTCACGACTGTGTTCTGGATATTTCTGGATTGTGGATTCTTGGTTTATTTGCGGGCACCTACACTGTGCGATAACAGCGAGATGTGTCTAATAAAATCTGTCTGTGTCAGACTGCTACATTCGTTTTGAGGCGTGTCATGTGCGATGAATGCTGAGTGAACCGTTATGGCCTACAATTTACTGAGAACGTCCCCGGTTCAGTTTCATCTGCGTCTCTATTGTGTTTTGAAAATGAAGCCAAAAAATATACAATCTTTGGCCACAGTGCTGTTTTATTGTGTGTCACCCACTGTTTTCTGCATCATTTCCAGTTATATTCCGATTAGTTGCTTTGTGGCTCAAAGCAGCTGTCGCATTGTGAGAATCTGATCCTGAATTTGTGACACTGTCAGAACTTTGATACAGGCAGTCTTTGATCACCATAGTGAGATCTAGCACCACATTTCTCTCGTGATTTTGCGATGTTGGGGCCGTCCCAGCTGAAGGTCGACAGTGTATAAGGGCCTTAAGTCACAACAAGAGCATAGACAGGAGAAAATAAGAGGAGGCAGGGGAGGAAAGAACACAACACAACAGCAGAGAAGACAAACATGAGCGGAGAAGAAAGAAGAGAAGCAAATGAAATGTAGCTCCACTAAGCCGACAAGTTGGAGAAGAAACGGGAGAAGAAGACGAAGGAGGAGAGGCAGAGGAGTGGCGAGCAGACAGGGGGATTATGGCTGCCGGCTGCCCCCCCATGGCGTGGGGGGTTGTGATGCTGCATGCAGATGAGGTGCCACACAGGCGGCGGTGCTGCCAGGTCCTGGCTCTCTCACAGAGCCCATTCTCCTCCCTGTCCCCCTGGCCTCCCCCGGCCCCAGGCACCCCGCTGGGCCCAGCGCTTTACAACCCCAGAGGAGCACTGCAGCCAGGCATTCAACAGCAGGCCCCGCACCACTTCTCATGCACATGCAGCCATACAGTGGGCTATACTCTCATTCACAAACCCACCAACAACAGACATACAAACTACAACCAAAGAAACTATGAGAAATGGGTCTCTACCGCCACCATTCACCGCGAGCACAACAGGCACGGACATAAACACTCGCTAATAACACACACAGGCGCTCACACATGCCAGCCGCAGCCAAAGACTTCCAACAATTCCTCACAAGGCTTTGTGCTGGCATCCATAAGATCTGCTGCCCTCTTTCTGCCACCTGAGGACTAGCAACCCCTACAGTGAGCCTGCTACAAATAAACACCACAACAAAGTGTTTGTTACCTTTGGGGGAGGCTTCTTCAGCAGCACCAGTAAAGCTTGTAACACCAGGTTGGAGAAACGAGGGCCGATTGGGACGTAGTCTGATGAGACAGATCATTTTCTGTTAGCAATGTTCCAATTTCACATAAAACAGATTCACAATGTGATGCCGACCCAAATAAAGAAAAGAGCATTCGGTATAAAACTCCTTCAGCTTGTCAGCAGCACAACATGCCTTTCTTTTAGCTGCCTTGTAGTACAGGTGGGGTCTTACCTAACAGACGTTCAATGTCATCCACAACCACACAGCTCAGCTGGGACTTGTAGGCATCTTCAAATATCTTTCACAGGGAATTAAAGCACAAAGGTCCAGGCACATAGCTTCATGCATCAAATGAAAGCAGTAAAACATAATTATCTGTTGTTATCAGTAAACCTGTCAGTTGGGATTTTAAAAATGGTGTCTGGAAATGTTTTCAATCCAAAAATGTCTTCCATATTTCTTGGATGTGTCAGTTTGACATATATTTTTATCTTAGCATTCTCTTGATCCATTTAATTTAAATCTGTGTCTTCTACTACGTATCTTCTATACTATATCTCCTGTTCTACCATGCCTCTTTGTTCCTATATTATCATTCATTTTCATTCACACATGTCACATTCATAGGGTCGGACATGTGTCGATACACCTTTACCCAAACCTCCCTAGACTTTCTACTTAGCGTGTAAAGATTTTGAAAGTAGCCGAGTGGTGAGTGTTACCTTTTTGATGGCTTGGCATTTGGCGATCTCCGAGTGTCCGATCATCTTGTCGGGCGAGCAGATCTTGATAAAGGGGAACTGGGAGTCTTCGGAGATCTTAGCAGCCAGCGCTGTTTTCCCACTGTTAGGTGGGCCTGGGGGAGAGGACCAATCACATATCAGTTTGTAATAACACAAATCATTTGGCTAAACAGCTTTTATTCTAGGGTTTATTGTGTACTTCACCTGTTCTATGCTGACTGAGGACGTTTGGCCTGCGTGCTGGAGTTGCATGAGGTTAGAGAGTGTGTGTGTGTGTGTGTGTGTGTGTGTGTGTGTGAGTCTTACCTTCCAGCAGCACAGAGACCAGCGGTGTGCGGTCGCTGTTCTTCGTCTGCTGCACCAGCAGGCCCCCGTCCTCTAGGACCGCTGACACTGGGTCTCCCCATCGGATTATCCCGTTCATGATGTAGCTGGCGTAGTCCTCCTGATTGGTACCAAACGCCTAGACAGGAAGAGAGAGACAGAGAGAGAGAGAGAGAGAGAGAGAGAGAGAGAGCGGTTGTGTTTTTTTCCTGTTTGTTTTGAGTGTGTGAGGTCAAGTGAGAAAGAAAATATATAGTGTAAATGTGGTGTGTTTCTTTGTCTATTGTACCTGTCCAACAAAATCCATTAAACAGTATCTGTGATATATTCCCTGTCTATAAATGATCACTACAGTGGCCGGGGGCTAAATGCATGAACCCCCCTGAACAGGTTCAATTGAGGTCTTTAAATGTGTTGAGTGGTCCCTGAGAGTCTCGGACACCTCCTGCTTAAGTCAAATTGGCTTTTCTTTGCCACAGAAACTAGACCCAGATCAGCTGCACTCTAAATGCCCTTTAAGGTATTGTTACAATGCTTTACGTCCATGATCAGAAGGAGAAGAGACCAGACTCTGAAATACTACATTTCAATTGCCTGTGGTTTAGATTTCGATTAAAATGCCAAGCTGAAAGACGTAACTAAATAAACTAAATAACTAAACTAAATGGATGTGCGCTGAGGAGCAAAGAAGCAAAAAAAAAGGGCTTATACAAAGTCCTCCCCAAAAACTCAAAGTACAGTATGATCTTAAATATCAGACATGCAAAAGAACAATTATTTTCATTAAGTCTAAAAAAGGTGCTGGTAGAAACAGGAAGTTTCTATGGAAAATTTATTGGAATTATGAATTAACAAACACCTTGAAAAGGTAGGTTCTTGGTAAAGGAGAGACTGATAACATCTGGCAGCCTCTTATAACGTACCTGGACACCTTTTGTGAATCTTTTTGTCTATTTGTTCACTGTTTTTATTTTTAAATGGCAGATGACAGTGGGAGGAGAAGGAGGATAGTGAATTGTACATTTTGGGGTTATTTGTATAATAAAAGCTGTGAGTGTCACATTATTCTGTATTCTACTTTCCTTTTCAATAAAATGCTGACACGGAAACAGAAGGAGACACAGAAAAGAGATGGAGAGAGTGATGTACAGTAACTTACAGGTTTGATGTCGTTATTCAGTGAGGCGATGAAGTCAAGTCTGTTGACCACCATCTTCTCTGCCGTCTCAATGTTTACCTCCACTGTGTTACTGGCCTACAACAAACACAAACACACACCGACGTCATACAAGATGAGCGACAGCCAACAATGAGTTGCTTGGATGAACTCCATGCCTAATGAAATCCATTACATGAAGTATTGCGCATTCAGATTGCACAATGTGTCAGGAGACAATGTGCTCCCTCAGAGCAGAAAGGTCAGACCGGGAGGAGGAGGGAGGGAGAGAGTAAGTGGTTAGAGGAGTGAAGAAAAACGTCACAGCCATCAGACATGTGTAAGGCCCTTGTCTGTCATTTATCATCACCCTCCAATATCTGCTGCTTCATGGGTGTCTATGGGGGGGGGGGGGGGGTGGAGGAACGACACTTAACAGATGAGAACTTCACCTTATTTGTGTGTCCAACAGAGATTTGAGCCTATGCACCTGATAAAATACTTAAATGAGGCGGGTTCTTCACCCATCCTTCCTCACCTGGGTGGCTGGTTTAACTGGCAGTTTACAGCAGTGCAGCCTGCCCGCCAGGTGTGTGGCCTGCACCTTAAACTCACCAACACAAAACATTATTCTAGAGGGTGCTTTAAAAAAAGCATTTTATAATACATCGGAAAGCGCTTATAGTGATCGGTTACAGCGATCAACCGCTTATTTGGACAGAATCATTACTATAAAAATGCTGTTTCAATCATTTCCTTGTAGTAATCAAGTAGTCTGCTTACAGTGTTCATTAACCTGTCTGCATCCGGCTGGCTACCTGAGGCTGGTGCTGTGTGCGCATTGAAATCATGACGGGAGAAAGAGTGTCATGTTCACTCAATGAAAAACATCGAGAAGCAGCGAAACGTGGTACTTTCAGGCTACAGGAAGTTTCAGGGCTAAATGAGCGAAAATGCAACAAAAAAAATCATTTTCTCAGATAAGACGATATGAGCCATGAGTGTAGTGGGAACGATCATTTCTGCATTTGATTTTCACTGAAACAAATGTTTAAATAATGATGTGATCTTTGCTGGAGTCTGTATCAAACAAACGTGTTCCCTCACGTCTGCAGAATATGATTTGTAGGCTGCAGCGTCTCTGCAGCGTCTCACAGTGCTTAATTTTAAAAAAATAGTATATTGTGACCTTTATAAAAAAAAACTGCAGCTCCTGCAATTTGGACATTGCACTTGGCCATATTGCGATTTAGATAATATTCCCATTGATTGTCCTAATAAGTACTAAGCTAAGTACAGTAATTTCAATTGTACAGTTGAAAAGTGTTTGAAGCAGCTGTACTGTATTTTAAACAATCAATACAATTCAGTAAATAGCAAAGCTATCCGTTTCATTACTTAATATTTCAAGTACAAATGTCAATTAGATGGTAATCAGCATGAGAAATAAATTCTGTTATCATAATCATCTGCTTAGTGATCAATGTGACCCAACTGATGCGGATACTGTGCTTTACCATCTTATTTTTAAATGATGTTTAATTCTATTTTTAGGACAATATTACCTGTAAATTATAATACACTTCATTCTTTTTTAACCCTAAAAACGTAGTTGTCAGAACCTTTTTTAGCCCTGATTAATGTCAGCAGGCATTCCTTTCAGGCTGCATATGGTCCAAATCACTTCTAGCAATAAGTGCAACCTGCCTAGCCTGAGAGGAAACACTCAGGACAAAAACTAACAAGCAACGGGAATAATTTAAGGCAACTCAGACTGTATAATTTTGATCACCTCAGGTCTTCTATAATCTGGACTACGGTGTCGGGCAACAGAGAATTGGGCTCTGAGAGATAGTGATCATTTTCTGATGTATGGACTAAATGATTGGGAAGAAAGTATTAATAATGGCAGCCCTTACTCATATAACAGAAAAAGACAGAAAAACAGAAAAGGTAAATGGGAGTGGACAGGTGAATAGAGTATAAAATGTGAGCGGTAATATGCCAAATGCCCCTTGAGGACTCTGACCTTGATATGTCTGTTCATGGCAGTGGACTGAGCGGCCCTGACCAGGCCCTCCAGCTCGGCACCGCTGTAGTTCTTAGTCTCCACGGCCAACTCCTTAATGTCCACGTCACCGGACAGCAGTTCGTACTGACGCATCTTTGCTGTGTGGATGTGGAGGATCTGAATTCGTCCCTTTTCGTCCGGTAACCCTGGAAGAAAAGACAAAAGGAGTTATTGTGTCTTTAACTCAAACTTACTCTCATATTACTCTCTATTGATTTGCCACTAAACTACCTCACAGGGACTGCTGGTCTTAACTGGCTGAAGAGAAATGTAACTATAGCATTTGATAGAGGGAAGACTTATAAGATTTATATTTACTTTAGCCTTGGTATGCGATCAACTCAAGTAAAGAAAAAGTTGGCTGAAAAGTTCTGTAGTTAATAAACATTTTGTTTTTTAAATGTTCAAGGGAGATCTGATTATCCTCTTCATAAAAAAATCACTAAATCAAGATATATATTGCAGTAATAGGTCAAATCTGTGTATCATTCTGTTTACAACTGAATGCAAAGATTACACTGGTATTTATCTATCGGTGTCTCCCCATTTCCAGTTTTCTGAGATAAACTGTGCGGAGTGTGAAACCTTATCAGCACGTTTTTCACTTCTTACCGATCTCCATCTTCACCTCCAGTCTTCCCGGCCTCAACAAGGCCTCGTCTATCAGGTCAGGCCTGTTGGTCATACCTGAGGGAGGGACAGATGGACAGATAGTGGCAGGGAGAGACAGCAGAGGAAAAGGACGAATGAGAGAGAATATGAGAAGGTGTTCAGGGTTAACACTGGAGAGTTACTTTGTGTTTATTCTGTGTCTGAGCACCTATGACCAGGATGTTGTTGAGCTGCTCCACTCCGTCTATCTTGGACAGCAGCTGGTTGACTACAGTGTCGTGGACTCCTGTGCTGCCGGCCATGCTGCCACGCTGTTTACAGATTGCATCAATCTCATCAAATATGATGATGTGCAGGCCGCTGTTAGCACCGAGCTGTTCAGCGGAGAGATGGAGAGGAAGGCAGACAGACGAGACAGACAGACAGACAGACAGAAAGGTTAATGTGGGAACTGCAGGATATTAATGTTCACCACAGTGTCTTTAGATGAAATGTGTTAAAAAAGTGATTTTGCAGTTAATTTAAGCTTTTAATGTCTCCAAATTGTCTTGTTTCGGGGGAAGGAAGGTCACAAAGCCTGAACTTCTCATGAATTATTCTCTAAAAGGAATTTCATTTTGCATCCTTTGTTTTTGGAAGATTTAAGAGTCTGAGAATGAACTCCCAGGGCCGATATCCTGGCCTGTTGCATGCCAATACATTTATTAACTTTTAACATTTATTTATTAACTGAAACAACTGGGTCCTTACACATGACTCATTACCTTGTGAAGTGACTAAATTACTATAAATCCATTAATTTGTGTGAATATTAGAAAATATACTGTAATCAGCACACAATGCATTGACTTTAAATTTAGTTATCACAGACATGCAAGACAGAAACATAAGTAGAAGCCCAACAGAGGCTGATTTGGTGTAAATCATGGATCATGAATCCTTTTCAGCACAAAAAGAAATTCTGACAAACATATTAGAAATTAATTGAATGTTTTTTGTTTGTAAAAATGTGCTTTTCCTTTACATGCACACACACATATATATGCACTTATAAAAGGATGCCACTTCTACTTCTGTGACTGCTTTTAGAAGTAGCTGCTCCACACATGCCAAGTTCAAAGTAAGATTTAAAATCAATTACTCAATTACTTTATTTCTGAGACAAAAATGCAGCAAGACGACAAAGACGCTGCTGATGTTTGTCTTTCATCCTGACCTGACAATTAGTTGTGACCCTCGACAGAGACAGATGAAAAAAGTGAGAGAGCAGCAGGGTGGCGGGTTATCCCTCCATCTAGACCTGTCAGTCTCAGCCCTAGCATTTAAAGCAGGTGTGGAGCCGTCCTTATTACACACTGGATGGTGTGTGTGTGTGTGTGTGTGTGTGTGTGTGTGTGTGTGTGTGTGTGTGTGTGTGTGTGTAGGGAGGTCTAATAGGAGGTCAAAGACAGCCCAGCCCCTCATTAGGTGGTGAAGAGTGAGGCTCGCCGCTA
>JAVQJL010009195.1:0-24739 GCA_036024295.1 Nannoperca obscura | reverse complement strand
ATTTCTACATTTCTGTTTTTTTCTGTCAAGATGGGGTGCTGAGTGTACATTAATGAGAAATAAAATGAACTTTTTTGATTTTAGCAAATGGCTGCAATAAAACAAAGAGTGAAAAATTTGAAGGGGTCTGAATACTTTCCGTACCCACTGTACATTACACTCACTTTGCACAGCTCTTCTTTTTATTATTATTGAATCTTCTATTTAGTGGCTTTATTTTTTTTTTTCTGTATTTATCAATGCTCTTGTTGGCACGCACGCACCAAAAAAAATTCCTTGTATGTGTAAACCTACCTGGCAATAAATCTGGTTCTGATTCTGATCTTGTAATCCCTTTGATCTATCTCGTGACTCCTTGTGGTTTGATATCCCAGTCCACAAGTTGGAAACCACCATCCTAAAACAAAAATGTTATTTAAAGTAGGGCTTTAAATAAATATGGGAATTTGTAGGTGTTTATTTTTTATATTTTAAAAACAGAAATGTGATTACCATAATCCAGAAATCTAATTTTGCACTTGCAGCACAGATATGTCTTAGTTTAACTGTTTATTCTTTATTCATTATTTTGTTTCATCACTTTCCATTATCAGTGCTTATTGCATGTTGTAAAAACTGAAGTGAACAATGTATTTTTGGAGTAGGAAACAACACTTTTTGGATATGAAGGGGAACAAACGTTTGGGTCAAAATCTGTTCAAACCAGTCATCCAATTCTTAACAAGACAAGTGCTGTGTCTGAAATTGCATACTTCCATACTTAATTGAATATTTTGAGTGCACACTCATCCTGAGAGGGTCATGAATGTGTATGAAATGTAATGGCAATACATCCAACAGTGTTGAGATGTTTCATTCTGGACCAATGCCAACCGACTGACTTTTTGCATCTATTTTCCTCTCATTTTTAACTTTAAGCAGCTTTGAGGTTGTTAAAATTATCTGATCACATATAGTTTTATATGTTGTGCATAGTGTTGGTATAATATTGTATGTGTCTGCTACATTATTGTATTTCTACAAAAGATCTTTTGATTTCAGCAGGCATCATAGTGTTTTCTCTTTGTTAATGAAGTTTGAGTGTTGTTGGGTTGTGATAACTCATTCCCTGTACACCAGATGATTCCTCTTAGAAAGACTAGCAGTACTTGACACCAATTACATTTTTTTATTTATGCTGAGGCTGAATCACTATTGTGGTTCACCAATAGACAGACTCAAAATGTACACTTATGGCTCTATACGACAAAGGCTTAGATCACTTAACAGTTCAGTACAAATTGTTCATTTGGCAGAGATCAGCTATACAGAATTGTAGATTAATTTGTGTTTCATTTAAAGCTGACCTGAGCAGAAACAGTCTCAAGGAGTTTAAGGTGAATTCATTCGAGCTTTGCACTTTGCTGACAATTGACTAAAGCTTCTACAGGCAGCCAAATTAAATTTCTCAGAGGGCACAAATCTGTACGCTGTTATATTGGTGCGCTGACTAAGAAAAAAGCAGTAATTTACGCCTTAATGTTTATAAAGCCGTCTGTTGCTGTGGTCACCAAGAGGGGAAGAATACAACACTTTGCAGGATGATGCATATATTCAAAGTTTGACATGGCAGTTTAAAGAGACAACATTCGTATTTGTGCGCAAAAACAATAAAATTCAGTCACACAGAGACCTGATTTGTACAGCCAGGGCAGAGAGTGCATCCATTTGTGAGTGATAGCTGAGCTGAAGACAGCCAGGAAAAAAAAATACAGGAATGTGAAGTAGGGCAGCAGCCAGTGGTAAGCAGAGCAGGGAAGAATGGAGGATAGAGTGAAGTTTAAACTCATCCTGTGTCACTCCTAATCCTCTCCCCTGTCCTCTTTAGCTGCTAATTTTCTCGACTGCTTTCCTTCTCTGGCGTTGACGTGTCATGTGTAATTTGAGCACAGCCTTAGGCGGAGATTCTTCTTCTTCCCTATTAGCTGCTTTCTAAATCAGGGCGAGCAAGCGAGCAGTGCGGCGAAAGGCCAGCCTCATCCTTTGAGAGTTGCCAGCTAAAGGACAGGCCATTTAAAGTGTCCCCAAATTCACTTCCCCTCCAGCGTCTGTGCCAACCAAACTGGGTCTGCGTCACAGCGGGGGAGTGAGCTATGTTGATAGAAAGTAAAGTGTGACATAACAGAATGCCTGGGTGCTTATAAGGGATATAAAACATAATCATCAGCATGGAAATAGTAGCATAAATCCATCACCCTTTTTGCCTTGTACACACAAAGTCACACACACACACACACACACACACACACACTAGAAAGACAGCTAACAACATACAGTCATACAGTAAATACAAGTTTCGCTCTACTGATTTAAAACTTTTACCGAAGCTTGAAAACCCCTGCTGCTATAATTCCAGGTTTAGTGTGTATACAGTGTGTGTGTGTGTGTGTGTGTGTGTGTGTGTGTGTGTGTGTGTGTGTATAAGCTAGAAAACATGATAGATTTCTGTGCTTGACTCCATTGTTGGCAGAGATGAGGGGGGTTGAGCAGTAAGACAGTGAGGGGAGATGTGCAGCACACAGTGGACAGAGGTAGTTGTTTGAAAAGCTTTTTTCCCCCCTCAGACAGGAACTGCTTTCAGGAGAGCCAACAAGTGTGACAAATTGTTATCTATCTGTTGACCTCTTTAAAGTAGTCTACTGGTGCTTGTGGTGGTGGGTGTTGTGCTGTATCTGTGGCGTGGCTGGTTCTCGCACATAACTGGGATCAAGTTTTAGCCAAGTGGATGGCAGGAGGAGAAAGAGTTGAAAACATAATTAGAGTTATTTGACTAATAGTTAACTTTAAGGCAAGACATCTTTGCATTTTAAAATAATGGACTGTCATATGTGGGAGGGAGGCAGACTTATATAATTATATTTAGTTTTCTTTCAGTTAAATTACACAGTGCCCACAGTTTAGTTTGAAGCCTGGACTGTCATTAATCAGATTAGAGTCTCTGTCCATGTAGACTATTTGTATGTATTAGGATGACAGGTATTACTTTAACTTCTTTCTCATTGGCTGGTTGATGGAGGTGGGGCTCCCCATTATTCAGACATGGGTGAAGTATCCACTCACTTTTATACCCTTCAGGTTAAGATTGTCCAGATCAGAGAAGTGGAGTTGCCAAAAATATTGATACATTCATCCAAGTCTCCTTCAATGTTGACCTTGTGCTCAGAGCTTTAAATATAACAAGCAGCATGTGATTTTTTGTTTTTCGCCCTGTGTTTTGCATCTCAGGCAGTTCCATATCAGTCTGCACTATGTTCTTGCTAGAGGTTGTTGGGGTTGAATGCAGCCTGAGAGCGAGACTGCGGGCACTAAGAAGTAGTCAGATCTTTTGACTTGAATAAAAGTACAAAAGTATTAGCATCAAAATACACTTAAAGTACCAAAAGTAAAAATACTAATCATAGAAAATGGTTTACTTTAGAATAATGTAATGTAAGATTATAATTACTGATGCATTAATGTGTTCACCATTTTAACGTAGCAGCTGGCAAAGAGGGAGCTAATTTGAATTACTTTGTATACTACTGGGTAGCTTGTGAATTTCCCCACAGGATCAATTAAGCCTTATCTTATCTAAACATTTTATAATACATTATAATTTATTGATTTGTTGATTACATTTTGTATTATTAATCTGAATCTGTAATTAACTAGAAACTAAAGTTGTCAAATAAATGTAGTGGAGTAAAAAGTACTGTAATAAATTTGAATGATCAGAACCTAAAAATTGTAGTAAATCTACTAAATCACTACCACCAAGCAGTAGCTTATTTAAACCATATATTTACATTTTTAGGTTACTGTTTAGAGTCTGTGGTTGGTAAATGTATGTGCTCTAATCGAGGGGAAACAATTTATTCTGTCTATTTAAAAAACATCTTTGAAATTAAACATGAACATGCCGAAAGTCCACATGTCCCAGTTTTCCACCAGCACTTAAACACAGCATGCATTTACAAATCTGTAGAGCTGCAACTGGTGTTAAAATTGTCTCAAAATCCCAAAAGTGAAAGTAACCTGATCCGTGCGTAACAGGAGACATTTGTAAATGCAGGAAGCTTTTTAAAAGTAAACAGGATCAAATCTGAAAAGCTGAAGTAAAAAATCTGTCAAATATTAAATAAAAAGTCAAATATTTTCAAATAATTTTTTTTCAGTTACAAATCATGTAGTACACATTTAAAAACAATATTTAGACTATTTTCACTCCATAAATAATCTCCTAAAACGAAGTAAGAATTGGCCATCAATCAAATTAGGACAGTGGGTCAGGTCACCATGAGTAGGTAGGCACATTTATAAACCTAATTTAGATTTCGTTTGTGACAATAATGTTCCCATTCTTTTATTGTAAGCATAATGTTATTTCACTGTTCTTTAAATGTTTGCCTTTATTCTGAAGAACTTACAGGTAAATAAGATTAATTATTGATAGATGCACAATAGCTAGCCACAGCAGTGTGCTACATAACCACACAGTTGTGCATAATGATGATGACCTCGCCAATGTTCTTCTTCTTTGAGATTCTTTGCATCCACAGGTCAAACGAGTGGTGGAGAAGGCAGGAGTGCCTCTGCTTGAACGAGCTGTTAATACTAACTTGATGTGAGCCCCACTACCAGCCAGCCCCACTACCAGCCAGACTTCTTTCTATCCTTATCTGCTTCATTTGCACCCACACACATGCACAGGAATGTCCATAGACAGTTCTATAGAGCCAACTCCTTGTCGTTCTCGTAACAGTATAAAGTCAATCCTGCTTTCTAAACCACCATAGTTTTCTGGCATTGCTGATAATTTGATTGGACTTTAGCCATTGTTTAAATGAATTATGAATTATACAATAAGTTCTTGTAGTTTTACATAATTTAGTCTAAGCATTTTTATATGAATAATGAAAAATCTAGTTTATTTAATTTTCTGTTCCCTTGTCTGTGGTAGTCTTTCTTTTTCAGCGACTTGGTACAAGCAAGCCAGATCTATCCTGAAAGTCAGACCTATAAATCTCACTCTTTGCCTAGAAATGGCCGTGAGAAATATGCATATATAGGTATGTACTGTGCATGCACTTGGGTCTTCTGTCAGACTTCAAAAGCCCTTGTTGTTGTTGCTGTTGTCTTGTCTGTCTAACTCACTTGTGGGACTTTTTGCCCTCTGTTCCTCCAGGGCCAGAACCGCAGTCGTGAGCCTGAATGATGAAGGTGTATTCCTTCTGCAGCTCGCAGTCCACCAGGCCGCGGGCCCTCAGCTGGCCCTCACCAGACGTACCGTTCAGCACCACTGCCTCGAACGGAGCCTCTAGCCCGTGGATGTTGAACGCACAGATCTCCCCTAGAGAACGGGAAAAGGGAGGGAGGTAGAGGAGAGAGAAGAGAAAGAGGAGGAGGGATGAGGTCAGTCAAAGGGCCATAAATGTGCTTCTAGTGACTGTCAACGCTTTCCAACAAAGTCTGACAGTAGCTGCTCATGGTTGCAATACATTGCAGTCAGTCAGTGTCCCCCACGTCCCCTGACCCTCTGCATTACACACTATGTAGCCACAAGGCCACACCTCCTACAGTCCCCCCCCAACTCCTCCATAGCATTCTTTTAACCATGACGGCGTAGTTACCATGTTTTGTTCTCAACTGCACCAACAGAGTGCTTCGAATTTGCTATCGCTGTGATTCTGACTGGCTCCTTCTCCATAGCAACGGCGCCTGAGGCACATATGTATTGTAATATTTATATATACATATAATATATATATATATATATATAATATCTGCCAAGTTGAAATAATTAAAACTGGTGGCCATAACATAGACCTATATGATTCTAATATTATTCAGGAGAGTTCGGGTTTCTTTGTTAAGGATAATGGAGAATATACAGGAGAAATCACTTCTGGAACAAGTGGACCCCCTTCGCTACTCTGTTGGAACAAATCAAGTACTGCCGTTTAAATGGAACACAGAGCAGATTACAAGAGAAAAAAGAAAATAAACAGTTTAGTCTTGTTTCATTTGTTGTATACATTATTTTCATTTATTTTTTTCATTTATATGAATATGCATTTTTTTTCAATTTAAGTTTTAAAATTTTAATAATTTTTCTCCAACATCCCTAATTCAATGTAATGCCACATGTTTTCCTGTACTCTGTGTTGCATTTCTATGACAGTACTTGATTTGTTCTGCTGTAACTACATGCACCCGACACTGCATATCTGTGTAATAGAGGTTGGCATCAGACAGAATGTTTGTGCTTGCTACTCTCCTGCATTAGCAAAAGCAAACAGATAATGTGAACTTCAGAATGAGAAAAGCATGTTTCTCATAACTTCTCTCTAACCAATGTTCCCTGGAACTTAAACTGGTAGAAATATATCACTCTTGGAAAACTGCTTAGTCAAGGAAGCTGTAGGGTCCATTCAGAGGTTTATGTACATCTTTCTACAGGAGAGCTGGGGTGGCATAAATACGCTTTCACTGAGTTTTCCTGCTATTCACTCACCTCGGGTAATTTCTACTCCGATGTTAGAGTTACGTGTGTAATGTTAAAAACAAACTGAAAGATGTAGACACAACACAGCAGCAGAAACTCACTCTGAAGGTTATAAAAAGATCATATATCATACCAACAAAAAACCCAAAGATATTTCTGCTGTTTGCCCCCCCTCCCCCCACATCACCCACACACACACAACATGTAGACATTATCTGTAGCTCCCCAAAAAACAACATACAGCACAATTGAGTTACACTCAAACAAACAAAACGACACCTCAAAGTCACCCTTTTGGAGAGATATGGAAGAAGAAAATCCATTTAAATCTAAAGTGAGCAGCTGACAAGAGCAAAACAAAAGAGCCGAGAGGCAGCTGACATTTATTAGCAGGCTCTATAGAGAAGTGTCCATTTGTTAGGCGGACAAGGGAAGTTCTTTCTTTTTCTCCTTTTTTTTCTTTTCTTGGAGACTTGGCGTCCCCTCACGCTTCCACTAGTGGGATTTCGGGAAATCACTTAACTCGCCCGGCTCACACTCTGACCTGTGACAGCTAATTGCACTGATATCACTTAAACTAACAGCAAAGACTAAATTGGATTCCCAAACAGCTTTGTGTGAGCATTGCTCCTGGCAAGTTCTGATAAGGAGCAACTTTATTTTCTACCGCCTTCCCCTTTCTTTCCCCTTTCATCCTGTTTCTGTCATAATCCCCTCCACTTCACCTTTCTCTCCTCACCCTCCCTTCCTGTTGGGGCAGGGGCTCTGAAATGACAATTTGCCCACGGAGGAGCTATAGGCAAAATAATAAAGAAAGGGTAAAAATGGAGAACAGAAAATGAGAGAATAGGGATGGGGGTGTCGACACTGCCTGCATGCTGTAAAGACTCTCCTCTCTATATTGCCTGAACAATGACTTATCAGGGTTAAATGGGCCCCCACAATATGGCGAAGCATAGCTTGCCAGGGAGAGCAAAATCATAAAACGACATTGAGCAAACGGTGTGAGACAGAAGATGCAACAGTCTTGATGTGCTGCTTCTCTCAATGGTGCACCACCGTGCAAAACAGGCAAATGGAAAATCCATCACCGCTGGAGCGAGAAATAAATCCAATATACACAGGCAAGTGCAGAAGCTTCCCATCAGGGTGAACATGCTGAGGATATGCTGATGGCGCACGCATACAGTTGAGGCTGGGTGGCCCCGACATGCTCCTCGTGATTTAATTGTAGCTGGCGGGGGAGCGGGGAGAGGGGTCAAGGTGACCACAGGAGGAGGACCTCCCTCTTTTAAGACTCAAATGAACACTCAAATAGCTCTAGGGGGCAACAGACCTGCCGCTTTTTTTCTTTTTATGATGTCCGTCTATCACTTCTCTCCAGACCTGATAAGTGTTTTGCCACCTGCGGAGAGGCAAAGATGACTGTTGGAGGAGGGAGGGACGATGGTGGAAGCGCTGGCCCCGGCGGCAGCAGAAGAACAGATGTTGGGCGGCTGGCACTTGGCAGAGGCAGGATGCTCACAAACGCTAATTACTGCGATAAACTGTTAGCTAAATATGTGTCTCCGTGTCACATTAGGCTTTTAAGAGGTAGATTTATGGTCAGAAGGAACTCTGTCTTCTTGAAGGGAGACCATTTAAAACTAATGGATGCAAACTAATGGATATGGATGCTGCAGTGCTATTTCTTTATTAGTTTATTTACTGGGTTATCATCACTGTTTGGTTATTTGGAACATGATCTTCAGAACTCCATGTAGGATGTCAGAAACCGTTTTAATCACTAAATTCTATACACACTTACTTATTTGACTTATTTGACTCTATTTGTCTCATTCTTTCCTCTACCTTATTCTCTACTGCTATGATTGCTAACTTTCCCCTTGGGCATTATTTCATTTTCATTTAATCAAGTTGAAATTAATGACCGTGGGAGTCCGTGGGAATGTGTGAGGGACCTAAGCTGCTGTCCTGTTGGTGTCAGAAGTCGTGCAGTGCTCCACACCTCAAGGGAATCTGGCACCCGTCCACACTAGACTGTCTTTGAGGACACAGAGCTCATTATCAGTGAAGGCAGAGACGCTTTACTGGCATTGGTGGCCTGTGTTTGCAGAGCTGGAGGAGTGTGACAAAGTATCAGGGGCCACAGCGCCTCAGGGCCCCAAGTTATTATCAAAGCTGACAGAGCATCGCTGATGAGCTGCCTGCCTCGGAATATACACACAAGCTGCTTTTGCTGTAAAGGCGCTCTCTCATACATAAGTGCACAGATATGTGCGGCAGCTGTTTACTGAGTGTTTGAGTGAGAAGTGAGAGTGGAGATATCAGGCTGGAAACAGTCGCACCGCTATGGGGAGGAGGAGGTGGAGGAAGAGAAAGATGTGAAGGGAGATGAAAGGAGGAGCTGGGAAGGATGGGAACATGGCCACTGCCTTAGGGCAGCTCCGAGCTCCCTACTGGAGAGTGACCAAAGCCTGGGCACGAATACACTCTCTCACATTTACTCAAACTGTGCCAGTTCGGCAGGTCTAATCAGAGCTGACATGCCTTTCATCCTCCTACTGTTGGAACACGCACCAGATAGACAGCAAGTAAATCAGATTACTGGATATCACACTTTTACTGAACACATTCTAGACCAGGCATTAGTTTGCTGGCACCAAAATCTTTGCACCCACATTTTCGTAATATTTTCACTTGCCATTATTAGTAAATCAGTTCTATTTGCATAAGGGTTGCTGTCTACTATGAGGTTTACACAGTTGTCATGATTTCAGCTGCTTTTCCAATTTGGATTTGGCATGAACTTATCTCTTGTATTAGTCACCCGCGTAACCCGCTAATTCTCCTTCTCATTTTAGTCACAAAAACACAATCGCGCATCCACAAGCACTCTGGGATACATGGATACAAACTGACTCACATGCACAGCAGCCTTCTCAGCTGCAGTGCAGAGATAGACCGTCAGCCTCATAACTCTGCAGAGGGCCGAAATTGAAAATGCTGTAATTATGCTCTTCATGAAATTAGCCAGCCGAGGAAAAAACACAATTGAGAAGCTGTCCATATTGGAGATAAGGATTAATACTAATCAAGCCTGCATGTTCTGACTGGAGCACACGAAACCTGGAGTGGTGTTTGTGTACAGGATGTGAGTGTATGAGTGTGTGTCGGATGGGGGATTTTTAATTAAAGACACACTTTCTCAACAGGGGTCTGGGGGGGGGGGGGGGGGTGTTTTTTTGTATGACTTTTGTAAGATGATTTACTCGACCGAGCGCTTGCCACCCCCGTCTCCTTACTGTTAATTACATTAAAGGCTCCTCTCACAGAGTTAATGACATCCCACTGTCTTCTAACAGTGAACACCCACCCTCTGTGTGTGTATGTGTGTGTGTGTGTGCGTGTGAGAGAGTGGTGTCAGAGTGAAGGGTGGAGGACTGAACCTGTCAATCAAACAGTATAGGTAGGCCGGCAATGGGTGGGCTCAGGGGCGCTGCTAGAAATTCTGGAGCCCCTGAAAACAAACACAAAGGCCTTAAAACAGTAAATGTCTGCAATCCCTTGCATGTAAGGAAGCGGTTTTGTTTTTGACTATTACCTATTAATGGACAGTTTGACAGTTGTATGACCAGCTACCACATACTTGTCTGTTCTTGCAGTAAAAGCACTGACTGATCATGTTTTCTAGGTGGGACTGATTAAGGGTGACAAATGTAATTCAGGCCATGTGGTGCACAACACTATAATGATTACAAGCCTTTCTAAAACAAAGGTTAGAGAAAAGTCCAAAAATCGTACCCTAGTTTTCATCAAATTTAACTTATCTTTAATGTTCCCAACGTTGTATTTGACAAGCCACACCACACTGTTGCATGCTGGATGATTCATACACCATATTGCAAGTCATTAGTAATTAGTGTCTCTTTGTTGGGCTTTCTGTTATAAATTTGGCTTAGTCCAAGTTGAGATAACCCTGGTGACATCATCAGGGGAATTTTTGTCAGACTCCCAGAGGCTGAGTAGTACTCTTCATGACTAATAAACTGATCTCGATGTGATTGATGTTGTGCCCCTGTAAAACAAGAAAGGGATATTCTGCCATGCAGATTATTTCACTTGTTTCCAAACTTAGTTTCTCTCTAGAATTGAGTGAGCAACATCATGAAGTGAGGTGATTTAGAGTAAGTAAGTAAGAGAAACACAAATGGCAGCTGTTTTACTGTTTTACGCCAAATCACCATGCCCGTGTTTTTAAATCTCCTCTCTTTAGGCATTTCACTGGACAGCAGCACTCCGGGTCCAGAAAACATCAATGCTATTTTGTCTTAGCAGCTTGAAAGACCTGTTAGCTCTGCCAACTTTGCAATGCCATACACCCACTTTCCCTATATGTCAATAAAGTTAATCACAAACGCCAGTGGGCAACGTGTCAATTACTTCAGCCTGGACTTGGAGCAGAGCCAAAGCACTGCTGTGCAAGTGTTAAACTATCAATAACAAACTGGCATCTGATGCAGCACCAGCTAAAACATTACAGTAAACACAAACACCTCCATTTAATCAGTTGGCTACTCCAACGTCTACTCAGAACCAATTCACTTCCATTTTTGTCAGTGACGGCCATGAATAATCAAATTTCACAGCAGTGACATAAAAATAGACTGTATGTATTTGTACCAAAACCAAATTTTCTTTTTCCTGTTGTTAATTTTCTGACATTTGAACCTGTCTCCATAAAGTGTTCATTTTGAGGAAATTACATTACAAGAATTTGGGTATTGAATTATATTAATATTTTAACATTCACAGCTTATGCTTACTGTTAAAGCCTTCTCTGTAGAGTTTTTATAACCCTCTGTAAGATATTTCTCTAATTTATAATACTATAAGGCCACATTGTTGTCTGTCACCACTGAAAAGTCCACTGTGCACAGTGACTGGATTTAGGCCATTTACAGTAAGCCTAAGCCTGGATTTCATATTTTTCTGTTCAATATTTTGCACATTGTTGCTGGATTACATTTAGATTATGTACAATTATACTTCTAGTCTGATCCTGATAATTTACTCATAAGCCATCAGCTCATCAGCCTCCCCACCCCATCAAAATACAAGCACAACTCTTTCCTCTTTGTCTCATACAAAAGTGCATTGAGAATATGATGATTTGTTTTGATTTCCAAATAAAGACAGGCAAAGAAAGAAACCACGAGGGGAGAAAAGACCTGTTAAACATTAACAAAACACAGTCAAGGCAATCACATTAAACACATAGAGAAATCAATAGTTTCTATTTTCCAATTCTGTTCATGGAAATGGCCTCAAGGGAGAGCATGTGTCCTTGTCTGAGCAAGGCCAGTTAGAGTTCAATGTGTTCAAATATCCGTATCAGGGTTTATGACCCCCGTTAATGCCCCTGAGGACGTTTTCTGCACTGCTGAGTTAGACGATGAAACAAAGACCATCGCCTCACTGATACTCTCTTTGACCATGGATAGGGTTTATTAGATCTAAGGTCAACAAAGCACAACAAATCTAACAGCAACCACGCAATAGAATATACAGACTTACAGAGTAGACCTACGTGTAAATTTGTCTGACAGGCTAGTTCTCTCCATAGAAAAAACCTAGTCCTGGTTACACTGCATGGAAACGTCTTAACACAACAAATAAAGTGACCTGATTTTATTTCAGCAATTACAGTACGTCAAGTCAACTTTATTTACCTAAATCCAGGCACACAATTATATGAATGTCACTACATTATGTAATCTGGTAAAGCTTAGAAAAAGCATTCATATTTTGTCTTTTTTCATCAGTAAAATTTAAGGGTCTGATTTAACAAAAAGAAAAAACACTGTACTATAAGAGTATGTCCACACTTAAATTTGTGGACATACTCTGTCCCATACTCGGTTAAATTTTAAAATACATATTTCTCTCCATTTCAGCCCTCTTTCCACTGCATTATTTCCCCCAAAAAACGTTTTAAGGTGTATAAACCTTAAAACACGTGTGAACAGGGAACATGGAATCTTTAAATCAAAGGTAAGCCCATCCAATGAGGGCATGGGGCTGGGTGTTAAGAAAGTGTTTTCTGCGAACCTGAATTCATGTTGATTTTTCCTCACAAAATAATAATTTCATCACAGTAGCACAGCAGCTTGGGTCTGGTTGCTGGTTAACAGGTCGTAACTAATAAATCATAATTTCATACTCATTCAGTTGTCTGACAACAGAAACAGAAAAATATGTAAATAAGGACTGCTGAATTGTGATTTCAGCTGCATTAAAACAGCATGGGTGATCGAGTAACTGGCTGTGTCTGCTCAGTCAATTTGTTGTGTGGCAGTTAAGTCAAGAAGACAACTTTCTCTGGGATCACTCATTTGAAATGTTGGTATAGCCGATCACACAGCTGTCCGGATCCTACGGAACATATTTACGCATTTATGTGACCTAATATGAGCCAGCCTAAGGCCTGGCACCAAGGGGAGACACGAGAGTCCTAGAGTAGACTTATGGACACATGAGATGTTGTACAGCAGATGGAAGCAAAAAGCATTCTTCTGCTGTGATGTGAGTGACCCTATCTATTTGTAGATCTACCTGAACTGAAACAGATACCAAGATGATGACGGTTGATAAAACGTCAAGAGGACCAGGACTGGCCTGAGCAGACCAACCACGCAATGGAGTGTGAGTGGAGGGAAGGCAAGCTTGCAAGGGTTTCATGTGAAGTCTGCAACATTTTCTTGTTGAAAAGCAACCAAGGCAGTCAGGTATGTGATGGTCTGTTAGAATCTGGGTCAGCCATAATGTTCAGTGGTAATTAAATCCCCAAGACCTAAAATAAATCATTTTACTAGTACTACCTGTACCATGACAGTTTGGCTTAAAACAATTACTTATACTTAAAATAAGAACACTGACTGTTTGAAACAGGAAATGAACAGCTGCCTCACCCTACCCTCCTCCTGACGCAGAAGGCAAGGCAAATTTATTTGTATAGTACCTTTCAGCAACAAGGTCATTCAAAGTGTTTTATATAAGACATAAAGAAAGTGTGTTTAGCCGTTTGTGTGTTTCACTGTGTGCAGAGGTCTCTACGTGAATGACCCGGAATCACTAACGTGGATGCAAACTGTGTTTACTTGAAAACAGGGTTTAAAAATTACAGCTTAGTGTTGGTGTAGTCTCCATATTATTGTTAGTATGAGTTATTACTATGGGCATCACTTTTTCTTTACAGCCTATAAGATATAACCATCTATTGCAAAGGCAGGGAGGGTAGCTGAATATTTTATTCAAATTGAACAGGTAGACTCAATCACATGGTGTTAATGGTTCATGTTAAAAGCATGATAATCTGAATAAGACCTCAGTCTGAGAATGGCCAGTCCAAGGATTAGTATGCATAATAATAAACCCATTGAATAGGGTCCCTAACGTGAAAGCTCTCCTTAATATTTCTTCCATTCGTACCACAAGGCATTACCCACTGCCCACCACAGAGCCCAGTGGAACATTTCAAAGTCCCAGTTCCAGATCTCTGTGATGAAATAATTACCCCCAGTCCACATTATGTAGTGCCACACTGCCCAAACACAGGCTGAAATCCTGCCATTAAGCTATTGATCATCTCATTGCATGCCGGCAGCTCCGGCAGCCAGGCCCAGCTGTTCACCATCATCACCACTGAGTGTTACAGGCTCTGCTCCAACCACACAATGGATACGGCTCCACTCTGCCTGCTTTAGTATGCTCATGATTCAACAGGACCTGGACCATGGCCAACATCAAGGCTATAAGACTTTATCCAGTGCATTCAGGGCTAAAATCAAACACAATGCTGAGACAAGATGGATGCTGAGTTATGTTTTGACTGTTGTAAATAATACAGCAAATGGGTTAAGCAGACAATACTTTCATGGGGTCATTATAGAACCATAGAGGCATTATGTCTCCACTGACCATACACACAATGTATGCTAATCTTGTTTACAATCTATTAGGGGATTTGAGAGGGAAACAATATCAAAATATTGATGCTGCCTCAACACAGCCCTCATATCTCTGGTGTATTTTATATGTAAATTGCTATCAGTTACATCACCCTGTTTAAAAGCTTATGCAGCCACAGCGTCTATGAAGCAGGAACCTATTCTTTTTAGTGGAATCTGCGGTAATGAGTGCATTAGGCTGATGGTGCAGGGAAAGTGCAGGATGGATGAGCTCACTGTAGACAGTGGTTGCTGCAGACTGTGAAAGACGCTAGCTTCGGGTGACACTACTTCCGCTGCTGTCAGTGTTTACCCATGGGGAGGAAGAAGAGAAGAGAAAATCGAGGACGGAGGAGAGGACAGAGGGATGAGGAGGGAGTCAATACAGCGGTGCCAGATGTGTACAGAATGTCTGAGAATAGCCGCAGAGAAAATATTGTTCCTTTGTCTGTGGGAAATCCCTGGAGAGGACTTGTGGAAGATTATTCAGTACTTATTCCTGGGAGAGCTACAAACAGAGAAGACATTGCAATCAAGGAAGTCAGATGAAACAGCAAGACAGAAGTGATGGATGTAGTTATTTTTTTAGTTCAAATGACAGTCCAGACTGATACTGACATTTACTAGATTCAACTAAATGTGTTTTTTAGAAGTTTAAATTCACAGACATGTTGTTTCCCCAAACACAAACTAAAAAGGCTTAGAGGTAAAATGTTTTCTGAACTCTCATTGGAGAGAAGTTTGCATTAGGGCAAGTTGTGAAAAATGACTTGACTTTTTCCACCCGGGTCTTCTGGCAGCAGTGGGCCACCATCGCTCACTGATACTGTTCAAATTGGGCCAGGGATATGGGAGTGCGAAGGTAGGGCAGCCTCTGCCAAAACTGTGTGTGTGTGTGTGTGTGTGTGGATGTGTATGTGTGGGTGTGTCAGAACAAGAGAAAGCTAAAGGTAAGAGATTATGGGAGCAACAATACACATCACAATAATGCCCAATAGTCTCAATTTCCTGCTGTCTACACCTGTTTTTCTATAGCTGGGTGTAAGTATGTGTGTGTGTTGTAGAGAGACGGAGAGAGCAATCAGGTTGGAAACATTGATAACAGCTAGGCTGATTGGCCTCTTGCTGTTCCTACACCTGTCTCCTGTTAAAAATGTAGCTGTGTGTGTGTGTGTGTGTGTGTGTGCCTGCGCTTTGTTTTCTCCAGTGTGTGTCATCGTCGCTGCCTTCCAACCCCTGAAAACCTGCACAGACTGAAACACACACGTGACTGGTTGGCCGATACGAGCGGGAGAACAGCTCTATCTCTCCTATCATTTATTCCTCTCATTCACTCTCTCATTTATTCCTGTCCTTCGCCTGCCGCCATTTCTCAAATTCAGCTTCTTATTAAGTGTCTGTCATCCATTCCATTTGTCCATGGCCCTGCGTTTCTCCATTCCTTCATTTGCCCTTCATACGATTCTTTCCTCCAATTTTTGTTTCACCTTGCTGGAGAAATACTGCCACATATTTCTACTCAGAAATTGTATTTATTTCCCCTATTTAACCATTATGTTAACAAAGCACACATCCATTGTAGGTGGATTAGAACATGTATGAGTTCAGTTGGATTGGATTGGAATGGATAGTCTTTACTGTCCTAGATGAGCTGTTTTGTTTACAAACAGTAGTCAACACAACCTATACACAACAATACAGTGTCAATGTCATCTATAACAACTAATTGCATAATTTAGTGAAAACATGTTACCAAAGTTTTTCTTATATCTGTTCCAAATCATTTTCAATGTATTTCAATGTGCCGTAGAATCACAATGAAGACTTGTTAAGGCTGCTGCTGAATGCCTCCTTCAAACTGATGCCCGTCAAAGCTTGCTGTGTTCTTGCTGTCGTTTCCACTTCACTCCCAAATTAGTCATCTATCACTCTCTTTCCTGCCTGCTTCCTCTCCTCTGATCCATGGCAGTAGAACCTCGCTGGATCGTTCAGGGAAGGCCCCTGGGATGTGGAAGTCAGACTGTACTCTCATGCTATTCAAAGCACAGCCACTGTGAGTGAAAAGTGATTACACCTGGCAACACAAAGAGGGCCTTTTCCTTTGCAGCTTTAAACTGATATGTGATTCCAACACTTTTTTCTTGATAGATCAAAGGTCACATTTACCACTTTGTCACTTCTCATGCTGCTTTACAAGACAATTATTAGAATTGTAGACCAGGACAAGGCAAATTCAAGTCTACAAAAGTGCTTAGCTGCTTGCAAAATATCTGTTCAAGATTCAATTTGTCTAAATGAATAATTTAAATATTGAGGACAGAATCGTTAATAAACCAAGTGGGTTTGGGATGTGTTTTTTCTCTGGCTTTGTTGGCTTTGGGGGGAATATCTGGCTCTTCAGCTACTAAATGCTCCACTATGTTCACTAGCTACCTGCTAAACGTGTCTGTTGTTTTTTGCTGGGCAGGTAGCATACAGTGGCACTAAAAATAACTGCCTGCTGCCTGATAGCAGCGCTGATGAGAAAGGTGAGAGTGAACCAAAACAGTTAATTTGCTGTCCATGAACCCAAAGCAATGAGCTGAAAGATGTTAAAAAAGCTCTCTAATCGGAATTGCAGAGGGGATTATGATAATTCTCTGTAGGCTCATCATTCCAGGAAACCCCTTCCACATTACACACAGTCATTTGATCTATATCTATCTAACAATATTATCTATTGTTAATATAGAAATATTGATTAGGGCAGCTTTATCCATACCTTAACCATAGTTTATTTGCCATAATCATTCTTTTCCTAACTATACAGTAGTTGACATGTAAAGATAGTAATTTAAAAAACACTGTGATTGAATGTAATCAGGGGGTTTGCAAAATCAGTCAATATTCTTGGGTGATTTGATTCATCTGGTGAAAGAGATAAATTTACTTAATTTAAGTTGATGTGCAGTGAAAGTTTAATGGTAGGTCAAACATAAACATACAGAAAAAAAGTTACTGTAAGTTTCACTCACTGACTTCCCTTTGAGATTGCAGGGGACCACATGGGTCAAGTTGATATGAGGATAAAGCATAGATGAAATTGTTTTATTATATGTCAAAGGTGGAAACAACACTGAAAGAAAATAGATAACAACATACGCATATAGGTTCAAAAGCTAACACAGGCTAATTGATGGAAAGTAGATGTATGGGGTAAGATTTAAATAATGTATTTCCACTCACATATTTTACTACTACAACATTTGAAGCAAAGCATGCCTTACCAGAGAGATGGACAGTATTACAAAGTGTGATGAAGCATGATAAAGATGTTATTAAAATAGCACAGCAAGGTTTGATCTTTCTCCTTGACAGTGTCACACTGTATCAGAGGCTAATTCATATTTTTGCAGAAGATGCACATATTCTGTACTCTTCTGATACTTGGCACCGGGTTACACGACACTTTTAACCTTCAGAGTCTTGCCCACAGCTCGTTACTCTACTCTCCATTTCAAAATCTTCCTTCATAGTTCTGCCTGTCTGTCCTCATTCTCAACCAGCTCCATTCACCTGGTGCACCTCTGCAAGCAAGCTAATTAGCTTTAGCACTTTTACAACCCTTACATTATCTTTACTGCAGCTTCTCAGTACGCTACATTAACTGCAGAATAGATGCTGTCAGCTGTTCTGGAAACAGCCATAGCTATAGCTGAGCCACAGGGCCTGTGCATCTAAGTGTTACTGCAGACAGAGATAATGTCAAATAAAGCATCATTGAATGAGATTAAGTCAAGTGCTAATTGGCCATTTAAGGCCATTATCACTGCAATTTCTGACAATTATATAGTATATTCCAAAGTTATATTAATGAATTATGTTGGTTGTCTATTTCACAATTGACCCTGTAGAGGACAGATTGTCAGTCATTTGTTTCTCACCAAAACACATTGTTTGTATCTTAGAGGTCCTGTACAACAAACATGTTGATTGCATTGCCTTACCTATAACACATTCGCTTTTTAAAAAGTTTGAATCCTGCATTGTTTACATCAATGTTTGCTAGAAACCTTCTTGTTTTTTTGCCTTTGTGGGTATTGCTGCATTTCTTCATGTTACTGCTGTAGACTGTCAATCAATGAAAGAAAAAAAACAACAGCAGGAATGTGTAGCATGTTGCCAGCATGCTCGAGCATTTGTGCATGCACAAACAAGGACCCACCTATAAAAAACATTGCGCTTCTAGTGGTCAAAAACTTCACAGTATGAACATATCAACAACATATCCTGTCAACATAATTTTTGAAAAAATAGAAAAAAACGAGCATATTGAAATGGTGAATTAAATGTACACTCGTTATTACACTATCTATTGATCCGGGTCCCATTTTATCATGTTTATTCATCAAGATCCAGTAATTCTGTCCCCCAAAAATGTGGGAAAAATCAGTGATGGACATTCTGCACCAAAACTACCAGGCGACATCACGGATTTTATGTGTGTAGGATTCGTGTTCAAGCTAAAACAGGTTGTTGAACTGCTCTTTAATTAAACCATTTGTAATTATGTTTGATGAAATAAGCTCATACTTATATATGTTTGATAATATGAGCTCATATTGAAAAAAGTATTCTTGAATTAAACAGTGCCAGAGAGCAATTAGACAGCAACAGCTTTGCTATAAATATGTATGAATAAAAAGTTAATGTTCTTCTAGAAATAAACTAAAGCAAACTTCGGAATAGCTGAAACTGTGAAATGGTGGTATGGGAAATGGCTCACATGTTACTAAAGTAAATATCATAGCAATAGTGTAAGAAATCTGATGTAAAAAAAAAGCAATATAAAGAGCTCCAATTTCAGTGCCTGAAGATATTTTCTTCTTGAATCCATTCACCTCTGTGAGCTAAGATAAAGACAGCAGAAGTTGTGTTATGAAAGCTGCGATTGGTTCCTCTTGCAGGTGGCTGGCAAAATAAACACATGAAAACACAAAATATTATGAAAATGAAAACATGAAAAGCAACTGCACAGGCGTAAAACTAGTAAAGTTAAATATTTTAAAAGTAAAAGTAAAAATGTCTCCCAAAACTGTAGATTAAATTGCCTTAAAAAGCAATAAACATTTCTTAGAACTAAAATGTATGTATGGCACTAAACAGGACACATATCCTATAATTCATCAAAAATATGTTATACACTTAATTCATATTAATAACATAAGTTTGAACATTGATTCATTAGTAAGTTAGTCATAAGGCTCTCTAAACTATTTATCACAACAACAGCCCATGTGTCAAGAGGAGATTAATAATGCATTATTCCCAGCTTAATGCAGATGATAGACAGTAGAAGAACTCGTAGCTACATGCTTGTTGAACACCTAATCAATATTGAAAATGATAATGAGAAATGCTTCATGCATGTCAATGTAATCTTCACAGTAGCCATGTTGTCGTATTTACAGGTCTAAAAACAATCTTTTGGACTTGATGAAACGACTATAGGGATGTAAATCTTGGGCCAGTCTGCAAAAATGTCACTCCAGCAGGGTGTTGGTGTGTGTTTTCACTCCTGCCTCAACACTCCACTGCATTTTTCCAGAACTCTGCATGTCCGTGTGTGTGTACACTTTGACTGCGTCTTATCCCCCATTCACTGTGAGCTGGCTGAGCAAATTGATACTGCTCTGGGATTTTTGGCGATCTGTAAGTTCGCTGTCATGGTGATGAGAGCAGCACAAAGACGGAGACGATGCAGTAAATGTCAGCATGTCAGCGAGGAGTGACACAGAACATCCGAGCTTGGCATGTGGGGGCCGCCTGCCTCGACCCAGCACACACACGACAAGGCCAAACTCGTACAAACAATAATAATCCCTCCTCATATGATGAATAGGAAATCCCACGTGCACGCACACATACACACACGCACACACACACACACACACACACACACACACATCAAGAGAGATGTTGTCAGCCTGTCAGGAGAGGCTGAATTTCAGTTTTAGAGGTTGAACATTTGTTCTGTGTGTGTGTGTGTGTGTGTGTGTGTGTGTGTGAATGTGCAGGGAAAGAGGTAAACATGCATATTCAGGTAGTTCCACATGTGAGCACATCTACTTGGAGTGTAAAGTAGCGTTTTCATTCCTGTCACTCCATCTTTCACTCAGATATAACGTATATACTGGAGAAAAGGAGTATGTGTTTGTCAATGATGCAAGGCATTCAGAAAATAGATGTGTGTCCTTGCAGTTTTGAATCAACAATAGCTATAGATGCAAACAAGCAAAAACACACAAATATCAAGTGGGTAGAATTGGAGGATTGTTTGTTTTGATAGGTATTAATATTGACTGATGCGTCTCTGCTTTTTAAGATGCTGAGGTTGTAGCATGGCTTTAGACTCTTAGTCTATGATAATGTTGCAGAGGACAAACTTGAAATAGTGAAAAAATGACTTACACTTAACTGTTAGGCATCATAAATAAATTACGTGGGAGTATAGGTGACAGTAACTTGGGGGGGCATATTATTGGAGATATTACATTACACTGTGTGGTAAGAATCTACTTGCTAACATCATAGCATACATAAATGCATCACATACGACCATGATTCTACAACATACTGAAATAGACATTTTATCATGAACATTTGCCAGGAAGTGATTACTCCCCTAGGGTCTGTAAAATTCCCAAATAAAATTAATCCTAATGGGACTGGAATCACTGTTTGACTCTTGTAAAACTACATTACCATTTCTCCTCTGGTACTAATAATAATGCTGTCCTATGAGACCTACGATATTCATAGAAAATTATTGGCCATGTCCAGATGATATTAGTGCTAAACCCCGTCCAGACTTTCTGTAGTTTCCCTAGTGTATTGTAAGTGGCATCCTGGGGTGGTTTTTACCCAGGATCAGGATCCATGTCAAATGGGCCAGTGTCATCACTTTAATTTGGATTAGATGATAGTTGTTGTATTGGCTAAAGTTATTTTCTATATGGATACATATATGTGAATTCACTGCATTACAAACACAATATTCACATGCTATGAACATATTCTACATACACAGTGTAAATGAATTATCTTTCAAACTTGTATGAATTGGTACACAGGCTTCTTCCAGGTAGAGCTTCCCACTGCAAGTGGGTTGCCAATTCAAAAGAGATGATTGAAGAAAGCATTTTTTCCCCACACATTTGCATAATTTTGTGACACACTGTCTGACAATGATGCACAACCTGTTTCTGCATCAGTCTGCACACACACACACACACACACACACACACAAACACACACACACACAAACACACCATCACTATTCCCACAAGTTTCCCTGTTGTTGCCACTATCACACTCCTGCCTGACCTCCCCAAGGACTGTTTAAATAATGAAATCTGCTTTCTACTTACTGTGTTCAGTCTTGATACCACTGATGAAACATGATAACAGTTGTCTGTTTCTTGGCATGGGGAGGGTTAGAGGAGTAGGAAGAAGCAAAGGAATGGACTATTTCATTGTTTCATCCCCCAACAGACACACACACACACCGTTAGCAAGGAAAGAGATGGGATTCAGTGCTGGGAAGTTTGGAGTGGAACGCTGTCAGAGTCTCTCCCTCAGGGGTGAATGAGACTCAGAAAAGAACAATTTTAGCTTTGAGCAGTGTAAATTTAACACTTTTCTCCCCTGAAATATTCTCAGTGTTTTATGTGCAAAATAAGATTAGACTCATGACAACGGTTTGTTAAATCCATCTGATATATCAACTTATTGTTAATCACATCTACTCAGAGCTGTCCACCTCTGATGTGGCGGATATGGTGCTGTTTTCTTTTTGACATTCATGGAATAATTGATTCATGATGTCCTGAGCTAATATCAAAGATTGGAAATTTGAATTGATTGCTGTCTGAAACTGACAGTAAAACTGATGATAGCACTCTATGAAAAGTCAGGGAATCACCAAAGTCAGCAGGATTCATCTTCTGGGGACCATGATTATGTGTACAAAATGTAATGACAATCTAAAGTGAAATTATATATATATATATATATATACATATTGAAATATTTCAGACTGGACCAAAGTGATGTACTTCTATACTAACTGATTTGTCACAGCCAAATGTTCACAAAAAATTACAGTTAGGTCCCTGTTTCACAATTAACAGTTCTTTCTTTAATTCCTTTATAGTAAAATACTTCAGTCAAATCATTGGGTGTGGTTCAACAGTTCTGAATAACACACAGAGGAAATCATTAGCAGGAGAAGGAGCTTGTCTTATGAAGCAGCATAATCAAGTTATTTGAAGAACTAGTTGCCCTCCTGAAGTCATGTGCAGTTGTATGGCTAACTTACAGCAGGAATCCTGCTTTGTGACACAGAGTGGTCCAAACCAGATTTTATACAGTCTCTACTGTATTTAAACTGGAAAGTTCCAACAGAAGTAAGGTTTATAAGCCTATTTATTCCAACTATCGTGCAAAGTATCTGTGCCAGCATTATGCTGAACATTTTCTACCATCCAAAACTAAAAACTGAAGAAACCTCAAAGACCAAGTTTAATATAGGGATCCCTGTCAGATTCATTTAGGCAGAATTCTAAAGGCCAGCTCAGTTTTAGAACGTTTAGTTGCAGATGTTGTTGTGAACTGGCTGTTTCAGCTTGACTCAAGCAGGCTGATGGTGCCGCCTGCAACTCAGCCTGTCAAATCGCCTCAAATCATCTCATAGTGAAGTCAGCTGGTCATCTCAACCCATTTGTTTTTTTGTGTTTTCAAATACTAGACGCAATACTAGAAATGCAACTGTAGAAAGTAACTCACTATCACTATCCTCATTCATATTTTAAGATGCTACAAATGATGTTGATCTACAAAAAAGCCTGAAAAGGCAGCAGTTAGAACAAAGGTGCAGAGAGTCATTGCTATGGAAAGGATGCACTGCCTCCTCTAGTCACATTGGTGTCAGCTGGCAGGTTTCAGAACGTTGCAGACTGGAGCATTGCAAGTAGTTTCAACTCATCTCGTAGCAAATATTTGGTCTGAACTGGGCTTAAGAAGAATTGAAAATAATCAAAACATTGAAATTGAACAAAAACTTGTGGCGTGTTTCCAACAGACTGACTGACAATGTTAATAAAACTAGAGGGCAGATGAATAGAAGAGAGCGGGGAGGAGAAAGAGAGTAGCTGAATCCAAATAAGTTTGTGAGGGTGAGGTTGAAAGGGAGACAGTGAGGTTGATTGATTAAGTTTGGGACAGAGATAGGAGACTAGACAAGTCAGAGAGAGAGAGAGGGATGGTGCAAACAAATCAGAGAGAGATGCAGGTGGATTACATTCTAATCCATGCCTCTCTCAGTGTGCTCTTATTACGTTAGAGGACAGTGAGAAACACAGCACATGGGGCTGACCTTCTCTAACTCCATTTCATTTCACTGGATCAGACCAAATGATTTGGTCTGCACTGCCCTGAGAGAGGGAAAACACACACTACTGTACAAGCCACTGTCACAACTGTCATGATTCCTGGACTGTGTGTATGTCTGGTCTGTTTTCTGTTTTATTTTGTAATATTTGGTCTGGTGTTCATGTTCTGTTGATTTCCTGCCCTTGTCTGTTTCCTTTGTTTGACTGCACTTAACTGTGTCTCGTTGCTCACCTGTTTCTGTTTCCATCGTTTGCCCCTTGCCTATTTATACTGGTTGTCTTTCTTTGTTCTGTGTCGGATCATTGTTTGCTGTTTACGGTTTGTACGAGATTTTGGTTTTTGGTTTCTGAGCTAGGCTAGCGGCTAGCCCTCATAAGCCAGCCATCACCACCATTGTGCATGCCAACCGTCACGGATCATGCCATCCAGCTTCCTGTTGGAAGAACCTCCAGCACATTGTGAGGGCAGCAGAGAAGATCATCTGTGCCTCTCTCCCCTCCCTCCAAGACATTTACAGCACACGCCTCTCCCAAAAAACCATCTGCATTGCAACGGAGCCCACCCACCCATCACAGAGCCTCTTCAGCCTGCTGCTATCAGGAAGGAGACTACAGAGCATGCGAGCCAGGACCAGCAGACAGCTTACTTCACTAGGCTGTTGTTGTGGAAAACTTTTTCAAAAAGTACTTAGTTGATTCCATATGTATGTGTGTGTATGGTGTATGTATTCAATGTGTTTACATGTGTATCTATATATATATTCAACATATATTTT
>JAVQJL010009191.1:0-24218 GCA_036024295.1 Nannoperca obscura | reverse complement strand
GTCTTGACTCTATTTTCTATTCATTTCACAACGTATGGTGGTGAATAAGTGTGACTTTTCATGGAAAACACAAAATTGTTTGGGTGACCCCAAACTTTTGAACGGTAGTGTACATATGCAATAAAAAGAGTCTAAGCTGAGATACTTCAGCATGATTTCCTATTGCAAACTGGTTCCAGTGCTAAATATACACACAAAGCCATGCAATTCAAATAAATGTTTTCGTGAAAACTCCACTAACAAGACACTATATCAGAGGATCAAACATTGTTGGCTTACATATTGTTCTTTCACTTATTTCTTTTTCACATAAACACACAAGCAATGCGATACTTCCCAGATTCCGAGAGGCAGAATATATGGGACCATATAATGTCCATGACCAATAATGCATCAGGAATGTGTTGTGAGGAAATCGAGGAATTTGTCATGGGGAGGGAAAACTGAACGTGTGGCAGGAAATTGACCGACTGTTCAACATGCCTTCACAGTGAAATCGAATCCACTGCTTGCACACGCGCATGTGCATGTATAACCCAAGCAAACCCATTATCTTTCCCAAAAACACATAGAGACGAATCTGCACTTTTACACAAGCATGTGTATGCAAACACATATGCAATGTCCCAAAGCCTTATGTTCTTTTAGAACCACTAGAATCACTCGTCCTCCTAATTTACTATGAATTTGCAATTATCTTGCACAGTTCTAAATCAGTTGATTGTCTTGCAGTTGTGATTTAAGATCACAAGAAAACAGTTTTTTTGTACAGCAAAACAATTTGACCAAAAACATGCTGAAATCTTTCACACATGCACACACAGACAGAGTTATCTCATCAACAAACAAAGATAATGTTACTAAGATTGAGGTAGATGAGGCTCGTTCTGGTTGTGCCTATCAGCAATGGCACCACTGCAGGTGGATGTTGAGAGCGATTATAGAGCCACAGATGGAGCATGTAAAGGTTGCATCTGGAGGGAGAGATGGCAGAAGGCTAGCATGACTGCCGCCTCTGGGCTCTCTGCTGATGGGTCCATTGGTTTTCAAATGTGGCTTCGCCAGAAAAAAAAACATAATGAACACAGCAGTGGCAGAAATCACCTGAAGGTTGTTTGCCATAATTCTGCATTTTGTATGCAGTGACGTTTATGAAAACATGGTTAAAACTGAGTTGTTGTATTACTGTTTGTCAAACGCTTAATGTTGCACACAAAGGCATGTATCAGTATGAATAAAAGCTAGTTTGACTGATTTGAAAGGGGAAAAAAGCAGAAAACATGCACTCAACAATCTGTGAAGGAGCCACAAGGGGTTTTATAAAACAAATATGTCACCTCAAAATAAGCAACAACAACAAGATGGTACGCTCCCATAAAACTCAGCACTCAATAACAGAAATGAAATGACAATAGTAACAAGATGGAAGAAAGTAGTAGGATGATAGTATTGCGGATGAAATGACAAGGGAAATAAAACTAAATTAAAATAGATCTCCCTAATGAGTGCGAGCGCAGAGAAACAGATGGTGTGTTCATCTGGTGTTTGGACCAAGGTTTTTATCCACCAGGCATCAATTTGTTGGCCGTAGAACTGTAGCGCTTCAGGCAGCCAGTTTACATGCTCTGTCCAGTGTTGTTTTTCACCAGGGTTGTTTCCATATTGATAATGTTGCTTTGCTGGAGGACATCGATGCAAGGGACCTGCTCCTCCAAGGTGACCTTTAAAGGTGATTTTATTGGACACTCTGAATGTAAAAACATTCCAGTTTTCTAATCTTGGAACAGTTTTTGATCTAAGCATTGAAGGTATGTAAAAAGGCTCCTATCACACATGCCAAAATCAGGTGAAAAGACATATATAAACTTAGCACGCTGAACAGACGTAGGCAACAAACATACACACTGTGGTATACAGACACACAGTATAACAACCAATAATGGTGGATGCAATTAAAGAAAGACATGCACACACACACACACACACACACACACACATACACACACTGATGGAAGCCGAAGTCATTTAAAGTGTGTGAGGGTAATCCACTTTTTAATCCTTCCTGATAAGGGACTATTTCGAACTCTGCCTCCAAGTCAAAGATAGGTGAGTGGTATCTTTTGTTCTCTTTCTTTCTACACACACACACACACACACAGACAGGTATGTATATAAAGATGGAGAGCCGTCACGCTCCACCTGGGGGGAAGATCGTGGGAAAAGACAAATGATATCTTAACTGACAGACTAGTGGTTGTCTATGTTTAGGTGATACAATGTGTACTTGCATTTTACTGTGTCAGCCTGTTGGTGTGTGTCATTGTATGTGACACCAGTGTGTAAGCATGCACTTGCGTTTACGTGCACCATATGTGACAAAGTTTTTGTTTACAATGATTTTTGCCAACTGAGGACATGGGGATTTTTAAAATGTTGTTGCTGCATTTAGTTCACCCCTGTGCATGTTTGCTTATGTATTGTGTGAAAAATGTGTGTGTGTGTGTGTGTGTTTGCATGACAGCATGACTGTTGACTGTGCGTGCTTGATATGTCTCCTTAGCCACAGGTGCAGAGAGATGCTGACACTGCTTACAGAGAGACACAATGCAAGAACATGAGTTTATCTGTCTGTCTAGTCACACACACACACACACACACACACAGGAACTCATACAGACAAATAGAAATGCCACATAGCTGCACAGAAAAAACACTCAGACACACACTCATACAGAGACTAACCGCCCGCAAACAAACAAATAAACCTGCCTGCACACACACACACACACATCTGGGAGGAGTTTCGGATCTTAGGCACGCCAAGGTAAATAGAGGAAATTGCCAGCCTTGACATTGAGAAGCCTCGCTCAACACCAAAATGTTGAGCGAGGCTTCTCAATGTGACAGCTTTCACTGGGTGTTAGCAGGAGATGAAGTTTGGTGCTGCTTAACAATCAACACACTGTCATTTGCTGCCTGTGCATGTTTGTGCAGGAGCGGGAAGGTGCGCGTGTGATAGTCGTACGTGTGTTAATGTGAGTGTTGCGGGTTGTGTTAGACTGGGTAGAACATATGCTGCTTCATGCATAGTTTTCTCTAAAACAGACTAATGTAATGTTGCGAAGTTTATTAAAGACTAAGAACCAAATTGTTCTTCCATCCGTACAGGGTTATTTAATTTATTTTTTGTTTATGTTTGTGTATTTGATGTTTACAACATTTATTTTTTTTATTTTTTTTAAAAAGTTTATTGTTTTAAAAAAGTAAAATGAGTTAGCGGCATTAAAAAAGTAGTCATCAGTCTGTAAATCAAGATTTGAGTGTGCGTAGACAGAGAGGGACAGAATTGTTAGTGTAACTGATGTGTTGAAGATACAAAACAAATTATGCCTCAAACTGAATTGTCTTCAAAGCTGCACGCTCATTGCTTTTGTACATAAACTTAAAGTGTCAGCAAAGTAACATTTGATTTGACCTTTATTAGTATTATCCTGCAAAGCTCAAGTTACCTGGCAAAGGTGACCCTGTGTGCGTCTTTTTGAGGCATGTTGCCTAAAACATAATCAGTGCCAATGTGCCATTTCGCATTCTGAAGTGCTCAGAATCTGGAGAAAACGTAGGCGTACATTTTAAATTGAGGGAAAAAATAAAGGGTTTGCTTATTTGTTCCTGCTTGCTCTCACATCTTGTTTTGCAGACTGATTAAACTCAATTATGTTCTGCTCTTGTTCAGTAGCTGTGTCTTTAATAAACTTCCATACAGTAATAATGTGCATTTTTCTGTAGATGTATGTGGGTGAGTGTGTTCTCCACTCTCTCTACCACACAATGCCAGTTTATAGAAGATACCCTCATCTCATTGTGTATCTTCCGATGTCTTTCAACAACACAAAGAAGCATAAACCAGTTATGTAAATAATCCCCCTCCATTCACTCCCTGTCTTTTGTGCACTGCGATGGATGTAGCACATGCATGTGTGTATGTGTGTTGAGAAGTAACGCCACAGACCCGGTGTAGATGACGCCTCTGCTTTCATGTTGACTCCCTATTGTGTGAATTTGAATACATTAGGAGAAAAAAAATTATGTACACTTCTGCATGTTTGTGAGCAAATATATAAATATGACAAACTGACAGAAGTGAAGGCTGATGATGATAAATACAAATTTTAAGACACATTTTTAAAGATATGCAAATGTTACATTGAAGCACACATAAATATCATCTCTTCCCTAAGATGCTGATAAAGAAATGTTAAAATTGCTACCACCATATCTCAACAGGTAATTTTCTCTGATTGACTTGTTGCACACTTCATTGTTAAGACTCATAATTACCAGTGCAAACTAGCAATCCCATATTCCCTAAAAGAATTCAACCCATAGTTTCTCCTCTTTTCAGATTCAGTTGTCAGTTTCAATATTAAACTTCTATCTGCCATAATTTGCTGGCCTCCTAAATTAGATTTTTGTATTTTACAGGAAATTAAAAAGCAATTCAGTTCAGTTGATTAAGGCCACTCCCTGAGGGTTTGCATGAGTTAGATGGTGGAGTAGCTGTTGTGTTTATAATTGTAATTTAGCTGAATCCAATCAGTCAAGTTACGTTATGTTTAAGGAATATCCTGATTGAACAATGATCATCTAAAAACATTTTAACCACCTAATCTGTCCTCAACATAAATTGAAAGTTAAAATTGTAAATGGAGAAAAAGATGAACTTAATATAACCGAATCATTTAGTTGTTGTTTCTGAGGTATTGATATTAGCCAAAGAACCTGCTTAGCTAGCCATTAATGTCTTGTAAACACAAATCATTTTCACCATCAGGTAGACAGGTAGCTTAACATTACTAAATTTGACTTAAATCAGTATCCCAATAATCTTTTTTTCCCAGGTAGCTCTGTTTTTCCTGCCTATATAGACACTTAGCCATTATTTACACACAGCTAATCCCCCTGTGGACCTCCATGATGGAGCCAGACGGGGTTGCTAGGCAATGTCATACGACTGTAAAGTTTCTATTAGAGGGGCACAGAGGGACCAACAGATATAATGTATTAAGATGGAGTGTGAATATCTAACATGGTAGTATTGGTTCAGGGTCACTCGTGTAGAGATTATCCCTCACTCATAATTTATTTCTGTTTATTTTCTCTCAGCCTCCTGTCTATCGACCTCTTCCTTATTTTTCTCCTGGCTAAATCCCCAGACAAGCTAACCTCCTGCCCTCCACACACTGTCTCTTTGATTCACCCTAAATTTCCTCTCCCCCATTTCCCTTTTTCAACTCCCCACTCTTTCACTCCATTCCCCCTCCCTCCCTCTCTCTGCAGTAGCTACCCAATAAAGGATGTTGTTAATATCATTAGGCAGACTTCCTCCGGCCCAGCGCCCGGCCCACTCCCTTTCAGCCATAATCAAGCGTGCACACTAACTATCAAAGAAGACATCGCTAATAAACTACCACAGTGGAGAGAAAAAACACACACATACACTCCTGCAAAGAAAATACCGTTGGCTAAGTGCGGTGAAGTAAATGTGTGCGCGTGCATGTTGGAACTGAGGGGGCGGGTGGGGTGGGGGTGGGGGGGGGGTGTTGGTGCAGGTTACCCAGACAACACTAATAAAGTATACTCCAAACGCTAGCACAGTCTAATGCAAATTAGCCACTTAAGTATAGTAAATTAATTGGGGTTGAGGGACATGTACACAAGCAGACATAGCTAATAAAGTGTGCTCTGAGAAGAGGCAAATACAGTCAGTTTAGTGGGTATAAATGGGAAAGGGGGGGTTGGGTGAAACTTCCTGTTGCACTGCAGTCAATTGCTGTAAATCATCCCTAAAACGAGAGTGCATATTGTCGGCTGCATAGCTTGAAAGTGTTCTCTCCTGACAGCTGAATGCTACAGTGCATATATCACCAGTTAAACACGGTCTACAGGGAATAGATGATGCAATGCTGCAAGCAAGGAGCACTACGCTTAAAGAAGAAAAAGAGTAGTGGGAGGCCAACGACATGATGCTGCTAATAAAGAGCATGAGGCACAAAAAGGAGAGATTCTGAAGCAAGCACAGGCAATTATATGACGAAATGAAAGGAGGAGGTGTCAAAGTCTACACGTGCATCATGCTTAAATTGTATAGACACAGATGAGATGGTCCCAGAAGAAGACTAACTTTACGAATTAACTTTTTTTATCAAACTAATGCTTATCATCAGTATCTTTTGAGTGTTAAACTATAATTATGTTTTATTAAATATTGTATCTTATTAGCCTAGAATTAGCGTTTGTTTCCATTGGGTATGTTAACTATCACACAGGTTTTAAATAACTATAAAAGGATTACCCAAACTTTCCAAGGGACGCATGGATGTAAACAACGCAACACAGGATTTTACACTGACATTTCAGGCGTGCTCACTTTTGCTTTTACCACCAAGAGTTTCAAATAATCCAGCTAAACTGCTAGCTTGTTTACAACCTGTCCCATCATCGGACTGCTAGTTTCTTGCCCCGCCAGACTTTGATGTAATGCTGTGCCGTGTTCTCCCATCACAGCAATTACTTTGATGTTCACTACTATGAAAATAAGACCTAAATTGTTAAAAATAAACCAGAAATATTTTTTAATTTTAAAGACTGTTTCATCAGCAGGAATAGTTTCCCAAATCAAAGCAGAATACAACACTGTTGAAAATATGTGAATGCAATTAACTAAATTTAGTTTCAAAATAATGATTTTAAATGAGCATTTACCACCACAGCACTGCAACCTGTTTTCTGACGGAAATAAGTCAACCCTCTTCTCGTGCATTTGAGCAACCATTGGGATTTTTCAGTGTTATGTAGCCAATACTGAGCTCCACTGTCATGCTTTATTTATCCCTTTCCCTCCGCACTGTAATGGAAATATAAAAGGGTGCATTGATTAGTGTTTAAGGATCAGGCTTTAATAGATTAAAAGCCCCCGGCTCTGAGGAAAGCACTCACTCTCGCATTGCACACACAAACACACACGTACACACTTGTGCATAAAGGCTTATAGATAAAGATTCTAAACACACACCAACAAGCGAATATATGAACTGATATGGATAGAGATGGACATAAGCTGTGACACACAGACAGCAGTTTGAGTGGTCATAGACATAAAGGTGCACAAACAGACACAGACCAACAGCCAGCAGCAGAGCTATAGGATTTTCAACATGCAGCATGTATACATTTTATAAATATATATATATGAAATATCCTCCAAAAGAAAATGATGAAGATATCTGCATGTCATTATCATAAAGTGAGAGCCCTAATGTCCCAATTGATGGAAAACTCATTCATTTTTAACGGAGTGCATTATTAATAATGTGGCACGATCTCGGAAGAGTTGCGAACATTTTCTACACACAGGGCTGGTGATGTCAGGTCTCAATTTGAGCTTTCAAAAAAAGAAGAAAACATGAAAATAAATGAGGACGGCCGTGTTTCAGCATCCCACTGCTGATGTACTATGAGAGCAGACCTGAATATGATATACAGCATCTGCAAACCAGCTGTGAGGGCAAAAATAAAACCAATTTAGTTTGGAGGTTATTATTTTGGTATTTGTTCCAAATTGTACCATCAACTGCATTTTACACACTTTACCTGTTTAAAAATAAACACCAAGTTCAATTTTATTTGGAGCATTACTCCTCTGAAAAGGACAGGTAAACTTAAAACTGTGATGTCCTCCAACTATGTGTTCTTTTTGCAGTGATCATTGTCACATCTCAACTCCAAGCATCGCCATGACTCCAAACCTGTCCAACATGTCCCCTTTCATTTTCTCTAATCTCTGCACCTCTTCCTCTTCTCTGACCTCAATCACGCAAGTGGCCATAATAGTCTAATGTCCCCATGTGCTCACCATCTTCCTTTGCCTGGCGCCCATCCTTCAAAGTTGTGTCTGTTGATAATATTTCCTAACCTCTAATTTCTCACCTCTGCATCTCCTACCCAGTTATTTCTAGTCTTCCTCTCCTATATTTGATCACAATAATTTTTGCTTTTAGCCTCTGCCAGGTCTAACCACTCCTCTCATTGCCTCCTCTCTTCTGCCACCTACCCTCTAGTCCCAATCATGCCTGATGGCATCCTTTAGTAAAACATTCTTCTGCTCAATAATTTAATCTTCTGTGTTCTTCTACTTTCCTTGCTTCTCTCCTCTGACCTCCTTACCTCTCGCGTTGTCTTTCCAGTCCTACTGTCTCTTTTAATCCTTCACTCAAAAAGTCACATATGTTGTTAGCTATGCTTAGCCTCTCCTCCGTCCTGTCTAAGTCTTCAGCATCTCTTGCATCCTCCTATTCTGCCTCAGGTGAGGGCATTCTCGCCTGTTGTAAAGCTCAACTTTCCTCCTGACCTACATGTCTCTCCTCTCCCTCAAGAAGAGAACACAGTCTTGTCTGCTGTTAGCCACACCTGACTTCTCCATGTCTCACTTCTTCAGATACCAGCTTTTCTTTCACATGGTGCCCACGTTGTCTTAGGATGAAGAAAACAGGCAACTTTTCACAGCATCTAGATTTATAATGAGGAATTCACTTCACCCTTTCCCTTGTGTTGCCCATATTGATTGTGATTTCCATCTCCATTAAAACATTTGGGTATAACTGTGTCACAATGGTCTAGATCCTTCCTAGTAAAAGTTACTAGTTTTACAACAGATGGTAAAACACAAGTGTATAGTTAAAAAAAGCTCATATTATATATATTTAATGTATACATCAAACTATTAATACAGTCATGCATTTCTTCAAATGAGCAGTTGACTGCAGGAACAAAGTGGTTTCAGTACAGACTGTAAAGGCTAATGCCACATTCACATTCTGATTAGCCAAGTGGGGAAAAGTCTGAGATATTGGACATTTCTGACAGCTACGATAACTGCTACTCTGTGAAAGAAGAACTTGCAGATGTGTCAACAAACCAGTGGAAAAATGGGTGAAGAGCTACAACAGCTGGCACTTAAATTAAAATAAAATCCAATATTAACAGTAAATCACTCAATTCAGCCTATTTAAAATGTGCTGCACTCTGTATCAGTTGTCAACAAGCCGCTACAACAATGTGACATGATAATACAGACTGATATAGGCTTAATTTCCATTTATCTGGTGTGACCTCAAGCTAGCACCAAGGGTAATAATAGAATAGAATGGAATAGAAAAGCTCAAATCCAAAACAGTAGGTTTTCCTATTCTTGCTTTTCTTGCATGAATGCAACATAACAACACATTATGAGCTCATTTGCTTCAGTCATTCTTTTCAACAGGCACTGAGCAAGAAATGTGTCTTGCATTTGCCTAATAAACATAAAAACACATTGCAAGTTAATCCATACTACTGAGCAATAAACAAACTCACGATGAAGACACATGCAAGGATGGATGGATGGATGGAACACACATCTACTGCCCCAAGAAATGGTTAATCACAAATATCATCATGTATTCCTTTACTGCATACATGCTGGACTTTATTGTGCTGTAAGCCTGGAGGCACATTTACTCAGCTCTGCTTATCCTCCTCAAGAGGCTCTTCAATATCCAGTGTGTCTATGGAAATGATTTTTATATGTTGAATGCGAGCACTTTGTGCGTCATAATGCATAAAATGTGTGCGTGTCTCTAGCATTTAGATTAAAGGGTGCGGCTTTTGTCAGGTAGCATGTCCATTGGCATGTTAAGAGAATATAAATGTCCAATGGCCATTAGCTGTGGGGGAAATACACCTTAAACGGAGGTTCTTCATCTAAGGAGGCAGTTTGTGTGCATGTTTGTATAGGAGTAGGGCTAGTTTGAGTGTATGTGTGTGTGTGTGTGTGTGTGTGGGGGGGGGGGCATATTCATAAAAGGGTTGATTTCCCTCCTTTTATCCCTCGTTTGCTTTGATCAGAAAGTTAGAGGAGTCATATTCTTCTACTGCCTGGCTGCAAGAATGCTAGAGGGGCTGAATGGAGAACTGTCCAAGAATGAAAATGCAACAGAGGCAAACAGATATGCCCACATGTTGTTACACACACACACACACACTGACCCACCAGCACATACATAACTTCAACGGACAAAAAGAAAGACAGACGCTGACTCATGAGCAGAGAAACAGGCAGATACACAAATAAAACAAAAAGGCAACAAAGGGAGGTAAAATAAACACACAAACAGAGAATCTCACAGCCACAGACAACATTGAGTTTTTTAATAAACACTTTCCATAATTTAAGATCTGGATCCATAGTCAGAGGGCATGTTATGAGTTATGGCATTAGAGAGTGGGTTAATATCTGCATGTCCTCTCCGTATTAAAAATGTACAAAGAAAGCACAGCAGGTTTTTTTGGATTACTGAAATAATTACACACCGAGTCCCCCTGCGAGCCAGATCCTCCAGCTCTCTGGCGCAGAGCAGAAGCCGTTGTAAAATGCGGATCTCTGAAATGCATGTGAGGCGGCTTAATTGGGGCCAAATCTTAACAAAATCTTGTCATGTTTTCACACCCTTAGGTTCATTTAAATAAAAGCACACAGCAAGTGGCATATCTAACTAACGGGAGAGAGGGTAGACGGAGAAAGCGTGGGAGCTGTGCGTTGCCGGAGAGAAGCTCTGACTTTCTCATGTCTTCGCTGCAGTTTGGAAGATGGTTTTGTACAAAGCTTTTTTCTGCATTTGTTTCACAGAGTCATGTAATGTGTGCCTCTGATGTCTACATGTACACACAATACACGTACCCAAGATCTCCAATTTATTCCTTACCTTCCTTCCTACTCTAGCCTCTCTCCCTCTCACTTTTCCTCTCTCACTCTCATCCTCTACTAACGTTGGGGTACGAAAGTATGTATGTAATCACCTTTTGTTGGTTAAAAAGGGAGACATTACAGTTTATGGCGTTCGCTTAATTAAATTTCCCCAACTATTATAGCCACAACCTGAGATTTATATGAGCAGCATGAGATCTGAAATGTTTATTAAATATGCAGGGTTCATCTCAAAGCCTTTATCATCACATCTAAAGTGTTATTATAAATGCCAGGAGACAACAAACACATATGATTCCATTTCAGATATGAAAAGATTTTTGGTTTACATGAGTGACTGTGTAGATTCAAGATTCAAGCATATTCCTAACATTGAAAATATGACTGAAATACGTCTGACACACTGAGCACTTCTGCACACCTTACTTTTCTAGAGCTACTTGCTGGAGATACCAGTTCAGAGCTATGATAACATAAATTGTTAAATGAAGGAAAGTTTAACAGTGAGAATCCGACTAATGAAAGTGACATGGCGTGGTCAGTTAGACGTTTCACGAGAGAAGAATCACCTCTCTGTTGGCCTTGCTGAACTGCAAAAGCATGCCTTCCACTTGCGAGTGGTGGTTCTTTTTGCTAACAAACAATGTTTGGCATGCAGAGAGCACATTAACCAGACTGGAGCCAAAGTTTCTATTGTCTGTCATTCCAACAAGTGATAGTGATGGCCAGTAGTTAACTTGAATGTTTTTTACATTCTACATTGCTCTTTGCAAATACAAATAGTTTTAATACCCAACCCTGCCCTCCTGAAACCTTTCAAGGCGAGAAAAGTAACTGACTCTCTTTACCTCCGTACCCCCCCCAACCACACACACACACACGCCTCTCAACACCAGCTTCCAATTTGTAGGCTTTGTGTACGTTACAGCAGTGAGATTCACGGCCCCCTCCGCCCTCAGCCCTCCTCTGATCAGGCCCACACTCGGACATCTGTCGGAGGATGTTTACCCAGGCAGTAAGTATGTTAGGGGAAATATTATCCTAGTTTTACCTTACCTTTTTTGTGTCTGAAGCATAAACACCAGCATTGCGAGGTGGGGATGGGAGAGGAGAGGCAAGGAGAAAAGGGGAAAAAAAGAGGAGTGTAGGGAAGGTAAGACAGAGTGGACCTGAGAGAGTAAAAGAGAAGGATGAAGGGGAAAGAAAGGGTGAGGAGTCAGCAACAGAAAAATATATAAATAAAAAGAGAAGTAAATGGATTGGAGTAGATATATTGGGGGAATAAAGAGAAAACCCCTTGAGAAAAAAAATTTGAAAGGATGTTGCGAGAAGAACAAGATACAGAGAAATCGGCAAAGGAATGGAAAGAGGAAAAAAGGTAAAGGAAGAAACAGGAGGAAAAGAATGACAGGGGAGAGAAGAAGAGAAGTTCAGAGGTATCTAAATCACAGTTTTAGTAGCAACAGAAATACACATACTTTTTTAACTAAGTGACTGTTAATCAAACCCTGATGTCACTTCTCAATCAATTTTTACCTCTCAGTTAATTGAGAATCACTTAGAAATGTCACCACTGTCTTTTTATTTGTCAGGGTTACAATAGTATAATTACTCTTCCTTTCTACTCCGGTGAGAAATTACAATCCTCTTCTTTTCCAAAAACATCTTAATAAGAAGACGTAAAAATGCAGAGTCATTCTCCAACAAGTCTAGACGGCTTTTTATAGTCTGTTAAAAATCAATGTACAGTTTACATGCATGTCTGTCCGGTGCTTGGCAAACAGGCATACACAGCACAAACACAAACACAAGTCTCGTTATCTCTTTCTCTCTCTCTACTTTTTTCTCTCTCACACACACACAAATGCACACACACACACACACACGCATGCACACACAGGCCTTTTTCCGTCTGGTGTTGCTTCCAGCCTAAAACCAAACCATGTGTGGGAGCTATCCTGTGCTAGCCTAAACTGTATGCCCTGTTGGTGCTAGGTCCCTCCACTAGAAAAGGACTGGAAAGACGTTTACCGCCTGTCTCTCTGCTCTCTGTCTTACTGTCTCTCTATGTGGCTGTCTCGGGCTACGTCCCTCTCTGTTTCCTTTTGACAGCAAGTGTCTTTGCTTCCACTCTTGTTTTTATGCCTGTCTTTCTTTTTTACTTTTCACTTTTTTTCCCATAATCATGACTTGTCTCCCTCCCTCTCTCTGCCTGTCTGCCCTCCTCTGTGTGCCCGTGTCATTCTTATTTGTACCCTTTTCACCATCTGTCTGCCTGTCTGTCTAGCTGTCTTTCCCTTTCTTGAACTCTTTCTGTCAGTCTTTCTATTTGCATACCCCCCACCACACACACACACACACACACACACCAACCTCACATCTCTCCCACCCCGCTCCACCACCAACTAGGCATGAAAACGGTGCTCCATTAGGAGTGCCTGGGCTAAGCCCAGTCTGACACACACTGCTTTGATCAGCCGTGAGCTTGGCTAAACACCCCACTAAACTACCAGCCTGAGGAGGGGGGTGTTGAGGGAGAGCAAAAGTAGCAAGAGTTAGCGAGAGAGATGCGAAATGAGATGAAGATGGAGACACAATAAAAGGGAAACACGCAGACTGAAGTGAAGAGCTCAATTTCCCAAGCTGTCCGACCGTATATGCTCCCACACCACTCTTTACTTTTATTGCATTTTCCTTTACATCCTTCCTTCACCTTCGTTTTTCTTGTGCCTTCACTTTTTTCCCCCCACAACCTCCAGGTCGCCTCTGAAATGCATCACTAACAACTTCTGCAGGTGCACAACTCCTAGAAGCTCAGAAAGAGTGAAAGAACACAATCAGATCAGATGTCTCAACATTATCTTTGCAGCGTCTTTCTCAAAGGGCAACATGGTTGTCTTATTGGTTAAACAAATAATCTACTAAATCCAACACACACACACACACACACTCTGTTGTCTAGGAGAAGAAAAGTAAAAAAGAAAAAGACAAGCTCAGAAAGGGAAGATATAAAGAGACCAGACCTCTATAACTGACAACAGTACAAAAAAAAAAGTGGCAGCACACATTCAGACAGTCAGATACTAAACCAGCAGCAGCAAAAGGACAAAAAGCTCCAGTCTTTTTCTCCCAAGGAGTGAAGAGAAAAGGGATTTCCGCTCAGTGCTAATCAATCAGGCCGTGATAATGGCTCCCATGCCTAGCTGTCGACTGGAGGGGTCAAGGCATCCCGTGACCCAGCGCCCTGGGCCCAGGGGCTAAAGCCCCTCTCAGAATAGCACCCCAGGACGGACTCCCCGGGCTAATTGTCCAAGCCAGTGTCAGCCTTTTCAATGCCCCCCCCCCCCCCACCCTCCCCTCCTTCTACTTTCTCCTTCATTCCTCTCTCTTTCTTCTCCCTTTCCCTCCCCTCCTTCCCTCCTCACAACTCTGCGATCCGCTCTCTCTCTTTCTAAGCAGCTGAGGAATCTACTATGTATACCAGCATGTACCGGCGTGGGGGGAAAATGAGAGTGAGGAGTGGGATGTAAAAATAAAAAGAGCATGTTGTAGGAGCTTAGGAGACATAGGGAGACTGCAGATAGGGAGAAAAGTTAACAAAAAGAAAAGAGACAGGACAGGATGGCAAGACGTGGGAGAGCGTGTCTCGGAAAGAGATGAATGACAGCAACAAAAACGAGCAGAAAGGTAAGTGAGAAGGGAGGATGAAAGAGTCAGAGACAGTGAGTCAAAAGAACAGACAGATAGAGAGACACTTGGACCGAAGAGATAAGGAGGAGGAGAGGCAGCGAGACTTGTCCCCTCTCCCCCGACACATCACTCATATCACTGGAAAAGAGTGCCGCGTTCTATCCCCTACCATCTGCATATCAATGGGCTACTATTAATCACAGCCAGAGTAGCGTGTGTCTCGGGGAATCTGCTCAACATCAATCCGGCTGACCACCACAATGCAGCCGGTATACAAAACACGAAAACACAGGGGACGAGCACACACACACACACACACACACACACACAGCAAAGCACAAGAGTCCGAAGCAAACCCCACTCCAGCTCCGCGCAATGACATTCCTCTCATTCCAAGCGCACACTGCTAATTACCAGCATTACATCCCACAGACAGAGGGATGGATTGATGGAGAGGCATCCTGATGTTGCACTAGCACCACATCTCCGCTCTCTTCTGTCACCTTTCCTTCTCCCCTCCTCACAGTCCCTTCCATCCAACTCTCTTTCCCTCTCTCAGTCCCTGTCAGGTCCCCGTCAGACCGCGCTGAAGAAGAGCAAAAGTCCAAAAATCTAAATATGAAAAAAATATGAAAATCAATTTTCTACTCACTGGGAACCTCCTCTTTTTCAGTATTTTCTTTTTTTTCTGATCTGTCACTCCTTATCCTCTTGTCCACTGTAGAAAGGGGAGTGTGTCTATCCCGGCGGTTGTGTTGTGTCAGTCCGATAGAGGAAAGTTGCCGTCTGTGTGCATGAGCGCGGGTGTGTGTGTGTGTGTGTGCGTGCGTGAAAGAGAGAGGAGAACGTGTGCGTCGGTCTCTGTGTCTCGCACTGCTCTGACTGAGAGAGCCGAGGCTGTTTAAAACAGGCTGCTCTCCCCATGTGACCAGCCCAGCCACAGGCAGGAATACATTACTGAGACACTCTCTCTCTCTCTCTCCCCCCCTTCTCTTTCTCTCTGCCTATACACACACCGTGTCCACATTGCACCCCCTAGCCCCCACTCAGGGTAGTGGAGGGAACAGCCCACACGCACACACACACAGATATACAGCATGTACACACACATTGACAAACAGGAGGAAATATAGCAGCACTGGGAGTTGACACCATGCATGTGTGCAAGGTATGCATGCAAACACTTACTGCATAATGACACAATGTTGATGCCTTTTATCAAACTTGGAGACTCCCAGGGAACATAACAACAACAAAAAAATACATACATTTTATACAATTAGACAATTCATCCAATTAAATGTTTTTTCAATGTTTTTGACTTTTTCCATCTCTGCTGTGGCGGTGCTTCACACCTGGAAGCACTGACCTTTTCAGTAATGGAATCCATTTAAAGTTGACCTTCTGTTGTGAGGCTGATACAATTGCATTACAGCTATTACACCTTAAGGAACAACAGTGGAGAACACCACAGATGAAGTGAAAAATATATTGGTCGTTACAGAGACATATCATACAGTTTCAAAAAGCCACGCATATTCTCAATTATTTAAAGCGAATGCACAACATGACAGCGTAACTTAAGAAGATGATAGATGGTCTCTTGAGAAAATGTTCTTGGTAGATACATCGATGGATCGCCAAGGCTACCAAACACCACAGACGCATCATTATTCTTTCTAACAAATGTGGCCAGTGCAGCATTCAGACTGCATGTGCAATGGATAGTTGATCAGCTGCTGGCACATTTGTCATTTAACGTTCAGGAACTTTCAGCACCATATTGCTGCTCTTGAGAACCTTGAATTGAAATAAATGGCAACTGAAAGTCATTTATTAGCACAATAATACCCAAGAGGGCAGCCTTTTCTGTGGTTACAAGCACCATTTGCAACACACCAGTTGAACACAGTACCTCCTAACGTCGACACATCCAGGCCTGAGGCGTGCCTGTGCCTGAGCCCATACAAAGCTATTTGACTCAGTGTTTTGATGTGAAATGGCTATGTGAGCCGCATGGTTATCTGCACCTTTTATCCCCCTATAACCTTTATTTTACCACTCCACTGCCTGGTGTGTACCTGGTGTAGGCAAATTCAAAGGGAAATTCTGGTTTCTTACATCCTTAAGGTCCAAACACACTGAAAGCGTGCCAACACCACAGAACCAGGACTGTTTCAGGAAAAGATTGTTATTCAGGCAAAATCTTATAGACACCCCCCATTAATTTCTATACATTTCTATTTGAGTAACATTATATAATATGCCTACACCACAGAACCAGCAGTATTTTGTGAAAAGGTCGGTGATGCAGTTGCAGAAAATACAGCTTTATTTACAGCAACAAAACAAGGTTGCAGTATATATAACACTGCGTTCTGCATTTTAAAACAACAGGACATATTTCAGTGCGTATGGGCCTGTATTCTTATTTTTACTTTTGTTTTGGCCATTGTTAATGGTAATTAACGGTAATAATACAATGTCTTACCAAGTTCATTTCTGAGATCTGCGAATACCAAAAAACGACAATTTTCCTTTGAATGCACATTCAATGCTAATAAAACTAGACATACTACTACTAGAAGTTGTCTGCCTGCTGATTCTCACCTTCTAGCAGTGAAAGTCAGCATTAATACTCTCTCGACTCTTCCCTTAACATGTTTAACATGTCTTATGCTATTCTCCTGTATGCTGTATAATAAATTATTGCAAACAAAACACATAAGAAACATGTACACGTATTCCCACCCCGGACATTAAACTTTGCAATTTAGCATCAAAAATAGCATGTATGCTGCCCTAAAGACACTATTAGTAAACATAGCAGTGTATGTTTAGAGGTGTTTTAAAGGCCCTACAAACCTTTGGTCTGCCCACACAGGTGTTTTCACTTACTGTGCCTAATTAGGCCTCTTCTGAAGAATGGTTGGGCGTATACACACTGTACTTGATTGACATCTCTCAGACCCTCCTATAAATTTAGCTAGATTTGGTTCATGTAGTTTTGTGAGCTGATCTAATTCCCGGCAAAGCTCCGACCAACTTCAACCTGAGCAGAGGTCTAATCAGCCAGAATAAGTGAAAACACTTGTGTGGGTGTGCAAGGTTGTTAAATATTATTAACTGGGTCCTCATGTCAGTCAGACAACAACGTTTGGACTTTAGAGAAGAAGAAGCTTCATTCTATTATTTAATGATCACCTTTTTAAAGCCTTGCACCTACTGTAATGTTAAAATGTATAAAATAAAAATGAAAACCAAAAGTGGCACTTGATTATATATCATCTGTAGTGAAGATATAAGTAATGTTTAACTTAAATAACCTGTTTTTCATCAGAATGCATATACTGTGCTTTTTATTATCATATGCATCTTTACAAATGGATATCCATAAACATAACTGCACAATGTGCTTCACACTTCATGAAACATTGAATCAGATTAATAAGCCACTAACCTTTGTGTTAAATTAAATCCAACCACTCAAATCACAGCACTTTACTACCAATGATAGCACGTGTATTTATTTGTATGTAGTTTTATGCTTGTATCCTAGGCTTTATTATTGCAATAATCAGTGTAGTCTGTCACCCTATACCTGTATCTTGTGGCCCACTCTGCCTGCTGATTTCAGGCACAGGGGTTTTATTATCATACCACTCATTTTGATCCAGTCCAAATGTGAGTTTTGACATTAAGAAGCGATCAAGGGCGTTAAAGCCAAACCAGAAGTAACATTAATGAAAACACAACAACCAAATGAAAGGTCAACGCTCGACTGCCTTATTGCATGCAGAATTCAACACCACAGTCAGTGACATTGTTTACAGAACATACAAACTCAGGCACATGCTCGTGTGCACAATGTACAAGTTAATCTCTGTCACAACAATAGCACAATATTGCCACTAGTTAAAAGGCAAAGCTGTAGCTGTTACTCACCATTAAAACAACCGAAGTTGGCGGTTTGACGGTCTCAGTATAATATCCTCCCAGTCTCTCCCAAAGGTCAGCAGCACTAACTAGGCCTGGATGTGAAGCCGGGCTCCTCTATACTCCATTAAAATGTTCTTAAATTAGGTCAGGGAAAGTGTGAATGCAGTGGAGGCTGAGCCCACTTAATTGACGCCTGGGGCAGTGCTAACTACAGACAAACAAATAATAATAATGCAGCGTCTGCCTTCATGCTGTTCTACACATTTACCAATTTTTATTTGTAAAATTTTTTCATATAAACAAGTACACTAAGATTTAGCAGTCCTTGCCGGGCAGTGGTGTGTGGAGTGAATATAGTCTCAATATTGTTTGTAAATGTGTATTACATGATTGGTAACTGAAAAAAAAAATGTTGTAACTGAAAAACAATTTACAAATCATATTGAGACTATATTTACTCCAAAGTGATGGCAGGCAGATGCAGCACGGCGGCAGCACCTAACCAACGTTAGCCGCTGAGGTGTTAGCCGCAAGGTTAGCTAGCTTACCTGGGCACTGACGTATTCTCTCTGAACTTGGGTGGTTTTCCTTACTTTTAATTTATTTAATTTTATACTTTCTACATCCTTTGTCTTTCAGTCACAAGAAAAAAAGCCTAGTTTGTAAGCTAACTTAATTAATAACCTGTGTGGACAAAATGCTTTTGCTGGCATAACATATCAATGCCTCCTGCACAAACATCACATTTTAATATTTAATTACATTAAATTATTATTTGGACATATATATATATATATATATACACACACACACATTCAGCCATTTCCACGTTTTAGGGCAATAATTTAGCTTTAATAGCTAGTGGGGTTATAGCAATAATACCCTATTGCATCTACCCCTGCAGGGCTGTTACAGGTGATCCGAAGTACCACAGTGACAATTGTGATCATTATCATCATGTGAATTAAGGAAAACAAAAATCAACATATTCCAGGCAGAATTTATTTGCTGAACTTGCAGCCACAGTTTTGTAAATTACACTGTACAGTTGCTGTGGAGTGAAGGTAAATATAGGGCAGCAGTACACCAAGGTGAGAGTTTTGGTCCTTTGATCCCAGACATAAAACCAGAGCTTTGCCTCCAGGCTATGGATTGACTGATTTCAAATGCTCTCTAAAGTGAACATCAACAAATTATCATAGGCCCCTCCTGACAGACAAACACCTTCACTTAAATTTGAAAGTATCCGCAGCTCAGCACTGTGATTCAAGGACTCATGGAAGGCATCAAATAAAAGTATCAAATAAAAAGCAACCATCAGGGTCCATTTAGAACAAGTAAGTCTGATCCATGACATCCACAGACCCATTTCTAAATAGCAGGCAGGCATCCATGTGACATATTTGGGACTGTAAAGCAGATTAAATGTTAGTTACCTTGAAAACACAGTCAGAAATTGTTAGTTTAAAGTCATGCATTTTACACATTACATTTTTCCCTTCAGCATCTTGATTTATTGCAGGTGCGAGACATGCCAATTATCAGTCTCTCACATGAATTCGACTTTTGGACCTATTTCTTTTACCACTTCACCAGATTCTAGTGCTGGGGCGGACAGTGAGGCCACCAGGATGCAAAATGATAAGGAATCTGAAAAACTGCTGTTCAAGTCCCTACTGGATGTCAGCATCTGCCAATCTGAGTGTCCTTGAAGCTGGTACCATCTCCCTAACATGTCCAGAGGTTGCTGTTCTGTACCTGACCCTGACCTCTCTTAAATCCAGCAGAAGTAACCTTTTTAGTATCACATTAACAATGGCACCACAGTATTCACATGTGTGCATATGTTTTGTAAATAAATAATATGTTCTGTGCACAAAACAAAGTAGATCATGTCCCCAGGGATTGCATAGAGGAAAAGGCAGTAGTTTAAAACTGAAATTTCATGGTAGAAAGTGAGGGCATCAAGGCTGAGCTGCATACAATTGCCTACAGCTAGGATCAGGATCTGACTTGTACTGGGTTGAATGATCCAATGGAAGGGCTACTGGCCTCTTGAACTACTGAATGTCGAGTTTGAAGTCCCAAACTGGGTTTAAAAAACCCACTGAATCCACTTTCAAGCCACTGCAAAGTCTTTTTTTTTTTAAATATTGACCCAGAAACAGTTACCAAGGCAACATCTAATGGCGAACCAAATAAAGAATAGATAAATAATACAGTATATTACAGCTATGTTCTGCTTTATATTCACTCATATGGACAGTGTTCAGGACATAAAAAAGCTACATAAAGATACTGCATGACAGAAAGAATTACCAAAAATGTACCTTCGTCTAAATTAAATGATGGTCAGTATAATGTTTTAGATTAGTTGTTCTGCTTAAATAAAGAAAGAACAATTAGTGACATTGTTGAAGGGCCTTAAATAGTTTTTACCTGCATAGTGACACACAGTACACAAGGATGTACTATGTACATTAGATACTGAATATAGCTATAGCAATCAGGTAGTAGATTAAACATAATATATATAACGGGTACCACTTTTGCCTCATATTTACATGGCTTTGAATTCAAGCACTGGCCTGCAGTTTTACAGACATTTGGATAATGTTAGAAACGGTTTGATGATGAGCAGCATTCAATTACTTTACTGCAGACTCTGCAGGACTGTAGATAATGTGTGTTTGCAGGATTAGCCACTGGGTGTAAAGAGAAGCTGTTGAGGTGACAATCCATGATGACATTTAGCATTTAGTTGCACCAGCTCTATATCTGAAAACGAGAGTTTTTTATTTTGCGTACATGAGGATGTGAGCTGATGGCAGCGAGCAGGAGTGTGTGCAGAGAATCCAACCCAATACCTTACAAAGTTTGTTATTTTTGGAACAATGAAGATGTCAACCTACTGTTTAAGACTTGATGATGTCACAAGAATCCTCTCTGAAATCAGACAGTTGGGGTATAATGCTGTTATAAAAAAATTTAATTGCATTATTTGACTTTCTCTGAGGCTAGGAGACACCTCTGTCTGCCACTTTGAAAAAGGAGGTTTTATCAGTTTGACTGTTTTAATCTCCTTTAGCTGATTCAGCATTACCTACACAAAATGCCCAAATATTTATTCACATTATATATGCAAATATAAACAGCACATTAAACAAGGATTGTGATGTCCCTATATAGCCCACCAGTCACCATTCAGTGAGTCTTATGTAAAACTAGCTTCACTTAAGAAACTGTGTGATATCATGAGGTTATATATTATTATATTTTAGCAGCCCTGTTTTGGCCCATGTACTGTATCTCCACATGGATTGCAGAAGTGGTGCCTGTAGAGCACAAAGGAAACCAAAACAAGTGTATTGTTGCTAACTGTGACGGCCCCAGTGTGGCACCTGGATGTCTGTCTTGTCTTGTGTGTGTGTGTGTGTTTGTATGTTCCTTCTGCAGGTAGGCTGAAGGCTGAGGTTGAGGCTGAGGTGAAAATGAGGACTGATGCAACACACGAGTTGGGAGCTGGGAGTATTTAAGGAATCGAGGAGCGATGGGAGAGGGTTGTAGTTGTAGTTACTGATAGCACACAGAAGGTGAGCCGACGGGGATGGCTGATCTTGTCGGGTGTTTGGTTCTGGACTTGGATAGCGAGAAGGAAGAGTTTGGTGACCTGTGAGGTTATTCCTTTGTCTTTGTGAGAGTCTTGTATTAAACTTTGAATGATTATAAGCAACTCTGGTGTGATCTCCCCCTCCTTGTCATCGGCTGTGGAGCCAGGTCATGACACTAACCCACAACAAATATGATCTCCACAGTGCTTGTGGAATTGAGCTGTATACCATAACTGTTGAGAATATCATTGGGTTTAGACAACTTTTTATTTTATTTTCATATTTCTGCCTGGAAATGTTTTTAGAGGACAAATATGTCTAAAAAGTTTTAAATATTATAAGATGTTTAGGGCCAGGGTCACACCTCTTGAATACTTTAATTGTTAGTAGGCCACATCTGATTTTGATATGACTCATGCCATTTTCCTAATATCTTTTAAACTGTTTCTTGAGATGAGAGTATCTATATTGCTATAGCAACCTCTGTATAACAGAACAGTTAAATAATACTAACAGAAAAACTGTCAGGTCAGGTCAAGGGATAAGTAAGAGCCTGCTCCCCACTGATAAACACTGTTGACAGAGTTTTTAAAATGGCAGTCACCTTCCAGCAGTGCCAAGTCTGTTAAGTTGCAATCATTGCCTCATTGTCTTGCAATGATAACAACTAATACATTCTAAACATTATTAGTTACAATGATGGGTATACATCCCTTCTCTGGACGATACATGAAAGTTGAATTTCAGCTGAATGCTAATCTTGCCCTTAGTCCCTAAATGTCATTCTAATAGGTTGATCTTAAAATTGAATGGATAATTCACATTCACGGAGTGTGCTGAACAAAGTCCCTGGGACTACTGTGAAGAAATCCTGAGTTTGAAATTAAATAATGTGAATCACAGGTCATGAGTTTATTCTCTGCATGCACTAATCCTACCCGGAGATAAGAGAGTAAAATTAATGTTTGAGCAAAACTGATTGAGTCGTTCTCTGTAAGGTTTTAATTCTCAGCAGATGCCAAATGCTGCCTCAGGCTTGGTATCTCATTGAATATAATCACCTTGATGAAAGCATTGTGGATTTGTGTTAAAATACATGAATTATTACCTAAAATAGGGCTAATAAGGGTAATTATTAGAGTTGAAATCACAACTGAGATTTCCACGAAAATGAATCTGATATGGTCTTATGGTATTCATAATACTGAAAGTATGAGCTGTCTAAGTATAACATTATCAAGATCAAAATTGAGGGTTACGCATTGTAACATTAGCTCTAAAATCCAAGGTGAAGCCAATTAATGAGCTTCCTCAGGCTTAACTTCTCTGTTTTACATTTCTGCACAATGAAATCTGAAAAAAATCTATATTGCACAGTTTTAATAATCATTTAATTTCCATTGGCATCAATGTTTTATCTAGGTATAGCACCTCTCAGGTTCCTCCTTATAAACATACAGGTGTTTGTAAAAGCCACGAGAATCCCTACCAATCCCAGCTGAGAGGAAGGTAAGGGTAAGGTAGCGCTGAAAGCCTGAACACTACTATTGAACTGGGGACATAGGTCTTTTAACTCAACAATGGGGAAGTCCTGCCACACAAACACTTAATTAACTCATCACCTAGTAGAGACACACTGGACAATATATAGACTTGCACATAAAAGTCTGTGTAGGTATACCTTGTGGAGGTATCCCTACGAAGGACATAAACAGTGGAAAAAAGGAAAAATTTGTGTCATCAATATTAAAACCCTCTATGGCATGAATTTTTTTTTTTTTTGGGAAAAAATATTTCACCTCATTGTGTGGGCGCTTGGGTGTCCCTGATAATTAATCTATCATAAAATGCGCTCCCCCTGACCCCCCCAACCAGATATTGTTTCGTTGCCTCAGGGCAACTATGTGCTATGAGGGTACTAAAACACCAAGGTTTTCTATAGTACATATGACAAGTGGAATCATAAAAAAAGCAACATATACATTAGAAAAATGTTTTATATTGACCAACAACAACCACACATGGTTTCAACTCATCACAATTTGATTGTTTAACATGTTGACTAACATTTCTAACAACAAAAGTACTACTAATTACAACTCATGTATAAATGTTTCTCACATTTCATATAAACATATAAACCAACATCCAATTAACTGTTGGCATTTGTCTGATTT
>JAVQJL010009185.1:0-13522 GCA_036024295.1 Nannoperca obscura | reverse complement strand
ATGCAGACGATTGCTCATTTGAATGCCCTGTCCTTGAGCACTTGGACTTGGACTTGGTCCCCGGGCGCCATATCAAAAAGGACGACCACTGCTCCAGGCTGTCCTCAGGAGGAAGGATTACATGGATGGGTTAAAGGCAGAGGATAAATTCAGCGTGGGACGCAGCTGCATGTGTGTGATCTGCATGTGTGTTGGGTGTTGCATGGTTGCAATAAAGTGGGTTCTTCTTCTTCTATTTCATTTTCAGCTTATTTTCTGTTTCCAAAAAATAAAATAAAATACTGCTGCTGCTGCTGTAAATATGAAACTCATATCTTATCATAAACCAAATGACCAGACCCACAGAGCAGGAACAGTAAATGGTAAATCAATAAAGGCTTATCTTATCAGTAAATACGCTATCAGGAATTGGGTATGGATGATGATGATCAATATGGAATGAAGAGTAGTATAGAAAAATATTCTATTATGTATTATTACTTTCAATTAGGTGTTGACATTTCTTGCCCTGTCCCCTAAAAGATTACGTTTACATGCTGATACATGGATTTTTCCTAATACATTTAGGAGATAACATAAGTGGTTGTGGTTAGATTTAGACTTCTAAAGACTCTTACAAGGTCACTTTTGTAATATTTAACCAAAAACATAATCTCTCACAAACCAACAAAGTGCTGTGAGTTGCTTAAACATAACAAGAAAGATGTTAATTATGATTTAGTAAGTAGAATGAATAAGTAAATAATTTGTGTAAAATGCAAAGGGAAAATAATACATAAATAAATACACAAGGAAGTAAATAAATAGGGGAATTTAAACAAAGGGAAATACATACAGCAAACTGAAACAGAAATATCAAATTATGTCACATTTTATCCATTAATGAATTCATTTTCATTATCTTTAGGTGCAGTTAATGGTATATTCAGTTATTTATTGAGTCATTTATTTCTTTATTTTTGGCATTTTCAGTATTTTATGTCACTTCTATTACTTTTTAACCACTGAACATTCAACAAATAGATTTTCAGCTGTTGTTAATTTGCTCCCAAAAGAAGAACAATGACTCGCTTCATGACTATAATAATAATAATTATATATATATATATATATATATATATATATATATAATGTGTGTGTGTGTGTGTGTATGTATGTGAGAGTTTCAGCTGTCTGAATACGCTCTTCTTTTGTAAGGTAAGGAAAGAGTGACAATTTCTGGGGTAAATCTGTGGAATTTTTTATATTATGGGAATTCTATTAAAGCGTAATGTCTTTCTATGGCAAGCAGCCGAAAGTCAGAGACATTTCCATCTATCGACGCATCTTCTTCCTGTAATCCCCTTTTATTGCTTGCCCGATCAGTAACCCCTGGATGCAACTCCTGGCAAGCCTTTTTGCTTTATCTGGCAAGTTCTTTTTTACGTTCTCTTTAAGCTCTTTTTTCGACTCCAATTTTGTCCCTTTGAGCTGTCAGTCACTCATTCTACTCCATTACTAAATGAATATAAGTGGATTTGATAATTATACTAAATGCAATGCATCTGCAGAGGGCCGATGACTCCCATCTCCAGCTTCAATTTGATTCTCAATTCGAAGACTCTCTAAGACACTATTTTTAGATAATTGTTCATATTTATTTGCACACAGTGTAATCATGGATGTGTTTCAGCTCGGTCGAGGAGGTTTAGAAAAATGGAGATACTTTTATCAGGTAAATTCAGCATGCTCTTTCACCTTTTTCCCCACATGCACCTTAGACCCGTAATGTCCTGAGCATTTTCTGTGTGGGTGTCATGGTGAAAGCAGGACCCAGAATTAATTCTCCATAGAAGATCCTCCAGCAATTTGCCAGCATGAGCTTTACCCAGCATGCATTGGGTGAGTGTAAGGCCTAGATATGGCGGTCAGGTCAAACCCAGTCTCCATGTGTGAAAATTCTCCCCCCTTGTTTCTCCCTCTGCCCTTTATGTCGTGAACTGATTGCCTGACCCTCAGGTGACCTTAGATCGTAACTCACCATTGTTATCTAAGGATCTACCAGTCCCGTGAAACCCTTCATTCAGACTGCGTTCAGCTACCAGTCAATCCACCATTATTTTTAGAAAGATGAGGCATATTTGAACGCTTGTACACAATTATATGTAGACCCTTACAAGTATACTATCACTCCTATTGCCACAGCCTCCTGTGTGAAACATAACAAAAATGCTTCTGTGTGTGTGCTGTGTGCAGTTTATGTGTGGGTTGTATGCTTTCTTGTCTCCTGTGCTTGTTTGCTCGGTTGCTGTAGAAGGGGTTTATTGTCAAGAATGATAATTCTTGTACAAGGACGGTTCATTTAATTAACAGCCTTGTGAGTGGTTTCTGCCTTCCTGGTCCTAATTAAACACAACGAAAAAGAATTCCTATAATTATCATTGAAAAGCTGTTGGTACTACACATCATTTGTGCTCTGGTGTTGGTACTGGTATTTTATTTTGAAATATTTTAAACAGATGTTGAGAAATTCAAAGATTTCAGGAAACGCCGGGTGAATCATATGCTGTGCACCTTTTTGTCTGTCATTTTAGATAAAATTAAAAATATTTCTGGCTAAAGGCAGCACTCATTGGAATTGCAAATCAGTTTTAGTTGGCCTCCTTGCTGTGTGCCAGCAATGTTGACACCACAGATGGCTTTAACTTTTTGGTGTTTTAATGGGCATGATATGAAAAATTGTGATGGCAGTTTTCCCATTTGAGAAAGTCCTTAGCAAACTCCGTCCTCTTAGTTCAAAGACGGCCGGTGACGTGAACCCCTGTTTTCAAACGCCAACACGATTAGCCTGCCAAGTGTTACCTTAACAGATCTTCAATGGAACAGTGCAGCTGGATAGCCTGAAGCTTTATCCTGTTTTGCGAGGCACATGAACTGGTCACCTGCACTGTTGAATCAAGTGCCCAAATGTGGAACGCAGGACTCCCTGTCTGATAATCTTTCTGGAGGCTGCAGCGTGAGCAGTTTGCAGTTCTAGTGCTCGTGCAGAGTCTGCTGCTGACACGCTCCTGTCTGGTCAAAGGAAGGAAGAAACAAAAAATAAGCCCTTCAGCGAGCCACTCTAAACTGTCACCAACACTGTGTGACAGTTAATGTGAATCTCTGATTCAACTTCAGACCTGAGTTAACATGAATGTACGCATCCGTGAGAATGTTACTCTAGAGACAGTACGTTTTCTATTTCTGTGCAAATTGCATAAAAATAAATGAGGAAAAAATGATAGGAAATATTCTTCTTGTGCAGACCAAGTCAAAACTAACCTGGTTAACCTTTGTCGAGAGTGTTTTATTTGGTGTATGTTTCTCATTCCTGTGCAGCTAATCAAATCTGCAGCAATATTGGCAATGTGGAATTGTATCCAGATATTTTCAGTGAAGCTAAAATGAAGATTGACTAACTAAATAAATAAAAAAATACAATATATTGTCTCTCAAAATCAAATTTATTTTTCTTATCACATCATTGTTATATATTATATCCAAACAGCCATCTTTTGTTCATGCTTCATCACAAGAAGGCATTCATATCTTAGATTGAATTGTTTGTCTGGCATTGTTGAAAAGAAATGTTAATGAGTTCGGGGGGTTGGTGGTGGTCCTTTTATCTACATTCTGATCACTTTTTTCTAAATAATTTAATGTTATGAATATCTATAGTAACATATTTGCGTTGTGTAATCGTTTTTTTTATCCAGGTCATTAACATTAAACCATTTTCTCTCTGTACTACAAGTAATGGAATTTCTTCCAAAGTTAAACATTAAAATAGGGTCCATTTCAGTGTGAAACTTGTATTGAATATTCCATTGTCAGACATCCTCATCAACGTAGACCTATAATCCATCATTGTCAAGTGAGCAATGCACACATTCATTTGGAGGAATATATTCCTTCACCTGCAGGCAATAATTCTAACAACTGTCAGCAAGTTCTAAGATGCTGTAAGTAGAGTTCAGATCAGTCCCCATTGCAGAAGGGAAGCACTGCACAGTAAACACTGGTGCGTAGCTGAAAGCTTATATGATGCCAATACTCACGATAAATCAAGGTGGGGCACAAAATGTACCAAATTTACTTTCAAACACCACAACCTTGGCTCAGAGATTTACTGAGAATACAGCCTTTAGAAATTATAGTTGTAATGCTAAACCTGTTTTTTTTATTAGAAGCCTTAAAGCCACATTAATCTTTTTATGGGCCACTTTGAGGCAGAACTCAAGCTGTCAGATATACATCCCAGACAAATCATCACCTTTATAAAGCTGATATGGCTAATGTGTTAGCAAAGAATAGCCTACTTGCTCATTCAGCAGACACAGAGCATGAGGTAATGAGGTTATTGCGAGGTTATTGAGGTTATTATTATCCATCACTCCTGAGGTGAAAATATGGTACTTTACTTTAAAGTCGCCCTTCACTCCAAAATCATTTTTTCTTCTTGTTTCTACAGTTGGATGTTGGAGCTTCACTGTGCAGAATGATGTATGTGCAGAGTTTGACACTTGAAGGGTGTTTCCACATTCATCTGCTGAAAGTGGAAAGTTTCTGTGTTCTCATTGAAAATCTCATTTTCAGGGGTGGAGCCTATGAGCAGGATTTGTGACATCACAAGTAGTTTGGATCCTGCTTCAGTATTCAACTTGCAAAAGTTTGATGTGCCTCCAGGTCTCACACACACACACACCCACACACACACACACACACACACACACACTGAGCATGGTCTTTACAGTGAAGCAGGAAACTGAAGGGGATCTTTAGTCTCCCTGTTTAGCATTCATAAGCACTATGTACATTTGTAATTACAGTATGTAATTTATTAAATGGTTTATATCACACTGTAATGTAGTTGTAAGCAGATATAAGTGTTTATTAATTATCATTTGTCAACAACTTCATTTAAGGGTGCCTTCAGGAGGAGTTGGAGGCTGGTGCATAAACCGATAATGAATGACAATATAACAAAACAATATGAAATATGTCTTCATAGGAGAGATTGCAATTGTTAACAAATACTGCACATATCATTTTATCTGCTTACAACTACATTATTGTGTGTTATAAGCAATCATTAAATGTTTATATACCAGCAACACATAAATGCTAAATAGGGTGATTTAAAATAAAGTGGTACCAACAATATGAATCAAGTGGTTGTTTCTCATGATTCTCTGTTGGGTGACTGCAACGTGTTCTTCGTGGTTGCTGCAGTGTGCCCAACGGAAGTAGAAAAATCATGTGTGCATGCTCTAGTGCATCTCAGCGCATTTGTATGTTATACAGCGAATACATGATGCATAAGGACAGAGCTGAACTCCATATCTGAAAACCTGCTCAGTGCTCTGGTGTCACTTCACCCTCTGACTGCTTGAAAGAGGCAAATAATGGAGAGGAAAGCAGATCAGCTCAGCTCCCTGTTTTGAAAAGGAATCACCTTTTTAATTCACCGTAAGATGTCTCTCAGCACACATACACAGATTTCCTCCGTTTTTCTGCTTCATTTGCACTCCGCCCTGTTTTTTTGTCAAGCTCATCAGTTTTTGCCCGTGTCAAAGGCTCTTCTTTTCTAATGGATTTTCTGCTAACAGATTTTCTATTTACGATAAGAGGATGCTCTTAGTCTTTAAAAGCCCAAATGAATGTTGATGGCAGCATCTGTATTCCTAACAGGTTTAACAGGTTCTTTTTGCTTTGTCTTTGTGCTCATTTTATTTGAATAATTGGCTTTCTAGTAGAATGTGAGAGAAAATATAGAAAAAAGGGACTTTTAACGACAGAATAATGACTGCATGTCGAACATCTGGTAACATATTGTAACTCAGTGTTGTAAACGGTTTAATGCACTGCCCAACAATGAATGATATGGACTTCCTTTCCTGCTCTAGCATCTATGCAAGTGCAATAGACTTAAAAGAGCAGCTATATAAGGTATCACCTTGTGAATATGGTTTTATATATTGCTCAATGTAGTGTATCATTCACACAAAATGCTGGAAGGCTATACGGCCACCTCTGTGCTGTCACTGCAAAATGATTTGCCTATGGACTGATGCAAAGCACTTCATATTGTATTAACACAGGGGCTGTGAGGGCCTGAATGTTGCCCCCACCCACTTATAGATTGTGAATATAACATGGCTTGGCATAATCAATGATGGAAGAACATATAACCTAATGAGAAAGGAAATACAATAAAGGGATCACACCCATCCAGCTCTCCATAACAAAACCAAACACTTTGGGATTCTTCTTTTGTAAATCCAATATTCACTCTTCACCTGCTCCTGCCCCTATTTGACTCTTTAGCTTCTAAATGCTCCACTAATTTCAGCTGCTAGTCACAAATTGTGGTCGTTTTTTGTTGATGGACAGGTGAAACAACTGAAAACAACTTCCTGCTGCGGCTGGAAAAGACGCTGAGAGTAACTCCCAAAAATATGAAGCTGAGGACTGTTAGCGCCTTGGTAGCTGAATGGTTACTGCACATACTGCATAACCAGTAAAGATCTTTGTTTCCCACCTCCTCCGATAGTTTTGTAGGACATCATGACACCTTTTGTTGAGGAGTTCTTGAGCACCTCTGGTTCTGGAAGCCAGTCCTGTGTTCGGTGATACAAGGTTTGGATAGGCATTCAACTCTCTCAACTGACTCATTGATACAGAAGATGGACAACTGCATAAGAAGATGTCTGGTTCTTTAAAAAAATCTAAGTTACAAATACATGCACAAATACAAATGTATAGTTCATGTACAGCTTTGAATTGTTTCACATACGCCTCTAATGGCAAGTGGAAGTAAAGATTTTAAGAAAACTCTACAATTTTGGATGAATATAATGCTATGTTTGTTCTCAATTACAATGACAAGGTGTTTTGAATTAGCTAAAATTCTTCTTCCACATTGCGAATGGCAGCCTTTGCTCATGAGTAATGTGGTATTTAATGCTGCCCTGCCAAACTGGTGAGGAGTTCTCAGAGACAAAGTTGAGTTTATTCAAACGGGTGAACGTACCATATACCTACAGGACTGTTAGATTATCCAGGAGTCTCCTGTTTTCATATGTTGAGTAACATAGAGGACATCTTTAAACAGAAAAACAACAATGGATGCTCGTTCAGAGAGCGGGAAAAAATAATTCAGGAACCAGTGGTTCCTCCCAATGAACAAATGATCCATTTCATAAATACTCGTTTATGGTTCATATGTCGGAATTTTGCGTCCACAAATCATGTTGTCTCCACATCTGAAATCAACTATTAAAATAATTTTGAAGCAGCCCATTAATATAAGGGTGGAGTGCTGCAGTCACTGTATTTGAGTCAAATATGAGAGCAATCAAAAAGAACTACCTCCTCATCAATAAACCACAGCGATCCCATCCATCTCTCCAGCGCTATGATGGATAGACATGGACCAGTCTAATTAAAGGATGAATTATGGAAAGGACTCAATTCATCACTATTCTGTCATTGCTATTAAATTCATAGTCAGTCCCATGTTTCCGTATCTGGGTTGCACTGCTTTTCTGCATCTATCAATCATAAATCAAGGAAAAAGGAGTCCCAGCAGGGGATCTTATGTAGTTTATCTGGGCCACACTTCTGGTCCAACAATTATCTGCTGTAGGTGCTGTGTTGAAACAGGCCTTGTCCTTGATGATCCCCGGTGTGTATACTACTGAACCTTCTCAACTGCATATGGCAGCCGATATGGCGTTAGAACAAACATGGTGGGAGAGACTATTGAATGCTCTCACAGCCAGTGCTGCGCACACACACAGAAAAATGCTCACACACGTTGGCACAAAGAAGTACACAGCCATGCATTCATGCACACTAACGAACACACTTACACACACAGGACCCTGGATAAAGAGTGGCGCCACTCCAAGGGCTAGGATATTATTGATTGGGTTTGCTGCTTTGCACACACACACACACACTGGACAACACACATAGCAGTGGCAATAAGATTTTAAATGAGTGCCTCTTAGCAAGGACTCGCCTCTGCATTATGAAGGCTTTGTGAACGTTCAGATTGAGGTCAGTCAACATTTTCTGTCCAAAGAAAGAGAAAGTGAAAGAGGGCAGGAGAAGGAGACAGCTGGCAGCAACGAGTGTAACACATCCAAGGCCAGAGGTATGTTGGAGCTCGTCAGCCTCGCTACCTTCATCAGAGGACACAGTGATGTGGGTGACATAATGAGCACCTGTCAAAGGACTAGGTAACAAGCCAATCAGATCACCGTCAGGGAATACAAAACCACCACTGAGGTAGGTGTCACTTCACGTCTGCTGCAGTATATCTAAACACATGTGTATGTTGGGTTGTTTCTGTGGATGTGTGCTCATCTGCATGTAAAGTGGGAAATCTATTATACAGCAGCACAAGGTCTTGTTCTGCACACAAGAAAGAGAGAAGGAGAAAGAGAGAATGCTAGAGTAATGCCGTAGGCTCCATGCAGTCCCATTAACGAGGCTGTTGAAGGAGTAGAGTGCAGCAGAATGGACCACTGCAATTGTTTTCCTCTCAAAATTATGCAAAGTCCAAAATGGCTAGAATTTAGAAGTTTTGGGAGATACTAACAACATGACTTTCAAAACAGCTCGGCGGCACCCTGAAAACACGAAACTGCTTTAACTGGCAACACATGAATCTATGAATTATGATTTTCAATATCTATTTTCAGATATCTTATTATGTACATGTTTCTGGGGACAGGTGGTCTTATGAGGTCAGAATCAAATGGAATTTATTCCTTAGTGTCTTTCATTATAGTTACAGTGATGAAATGCAATAAGTAAACTTCTGACCTGCACTATGTGAACATCATCAAGTAAACAACCACAAATAGAAACACAGCTCAATTATGTGTCCAGAAGGGCATTAATTATTAGCAATGTTTTCCTATAAAGAGTTTATCCTGAGCTAACTTGCATCAAGAACAACATGATGCATCAACAATTTACCTCATGGGGATTTATCAGAGCCTGAAAGAGAAGGTAAAATCTATCATCGCAAATGAGAAAGTTAAGTGTGTAAAGTTAAGTTTGCTGCAATCTACATTCAGCCCGCCAAACATAACAGTAGAGAACAAAAATAATGACCTCAAGTTCATACATATAATGTTCACGTAAATAATCTATACCCTCACTGAGTCTTAAAAACAACAGTTTCTCCAAAACTTGTTTATGTTTGTGCTATATATTGGGGTCAGAAGTAGGTATGAATTTGCTGTAAAGAGTCTGAGCCAAAATGGTTGGAAAATATAAAAAACTGTGTACTGGATGAAATTGTGCTGTTGGCTCTTTAGATTTGCTTCAATAATTAGTTTTTTGTTATCTTTGATTGCATTTGACAAACTTCATAGTAATGAACTGTGGCTTGGAATACGGTGTAGGGAAAATATGTGTTGATGATTAATTAATGTGCTTGCATAATCCAATTCTATCAGGAAAATGCAACGTTGTTGGGCAATTACCACGACAAGTGATTGGAAGTTGCTTAAAACCAAAAGGGTTGCATTCGTATTTCTTTTATCTTCGACTGCATCGTGCAAAATCTTTTAGAAAAGACACATACCATCTTGGGCCAAAAAGGAAAACTCTTTCTACATTTTTGCACCTTTGTGTAGTACATACTACATACAGACATTTTTTTTAATCTTATATGTGCATTTCATCAAGAGGCTTTTGCTATAAGTCACAAGATGTAATTTACATGTCTATTAAATGATCAGGAGTAAAATCAAGTACAAACAGGGAGATAAATAACATGTTGGAAGTTTAGATATAGCAAACATCAAAACGCACGTTATTACATGAAAGCAAAGCAAAGCAGAGGTTTATTAATGGTATAAGTAGTAGAAGCGGTGGGAATGACAATAGCTAAGCTGTTTGTGTGACCCATGTTAACAACAACCAGTTTTTTTTCCTGTTTCTTTTTTAAACATTCATTTGAGGTTATGTCTCCTTAACCCTAAATGCATTATGGTGAACTATGTCAGGGATCACTGCAAAAACACATGCAGGATGATGGAAATGACAGCAATGAGATGGAAATCTATTAAAATATATATAAACAAGCACAGACAGCCATGTCTGTGTGTGCAAATTCACACACCCACAAAAGCACACATACATAACCACCTTCATAAATAAGCCCCTGCATAAACCAGAACTTTTTTTGTGTAGTTAAGCAGCTCATGCATATACTGTAGCAAAACTCACGGGACCTATCCACAGGTATGCTGTGATATTTAGCCTTTAAGGAATGCACGGGGTGGGGATGAAGCGCTGGATCATTTGAGTGTAACAGAAAAGACAGCGATATTTGCAATGGATTTGCTGAGGTGAGTCAGAGGTCACATCACATGTGGGGCTGATCTGCTCACCAGTGAGTCTAACCTCTGCTGTGCTCCATTAGCAGCAGAGACTGCCTCTGGAGAAAGAAAATGAACAGCTGGACTTATTTCCTATCTCTTTGCTGTTCCGTGCTAGTGGGCAACTTTGCTAATTTTCATAAACAAAGCGAGCTGGATGGTTTTGTTGACATTCCACATTTACTGAGAATTTTTGTGACGCATGCTCCGGCCTTCACATGTGTGCTTTTTTGTCGATATTTCAGGCAGGCATGTGATTGGATGGTTGCCAGATGAAATCCCTGGACTGCCCAGGAATATGTAGGAGCGGAATGCAAATGGACCAGCTAGCGTTGACGTGCCCTTGAGCAATCCACGGGATCCCCAACTGCTTTAATAAAATTGCATCAATGTGGTTGTACTGGTCAGCCTGAAACTTCCCAGCAAATCAAAATCATTTTAATGGGAGCGACTTGGTGTGCCGATCAACGGTACTGGTCAGCTCCCAATGGCCAACTATTAGTTTTGTCAATCGGTGTCATCGGTTACAAAATGAAAAATGCTTTGATTTTTCTTGGATAATACGTCCTAAACTACATTCATTTATTGTGCACAGAGAGATTTTGAGGTCAGTTTCACAGATTAGCCACTGTGAAGCTAGCTAGCATTACAGAACAGAACCCCTGCTTAACATAAATTGTTTTATATTAATCAGTTTATGGTGTTTGCATGTAAGTGTACCTACATTTTAGATTACCGGATTAAGACAATTGGATAGACAATAACTCTGTTTCTACTTGATTTAAAGACTTGAATCCCTTTTAAATTTGTTTAATTAATTTTTTTTTACATTCGTTGAAGGATTTGTCCATTTATTCCTACGTCATGCCCAATGGGTCTTTCAAAATATGAGAATTAACCACTTTATTGAAAGCTTCAGTGGGTTCAAATTCTTGCTTGGAGGATCAGCTGCAAAGCTACATTGCAGTCTAATCTGAGCTCCTCTCAGAAGCTTGCCCTGCTCCATAATCTTCCTCTCCTCAACTCCTTCCCTCTACAGTATAATGACTCATTTGTTCATTGTAGGATGGAGTGAATAGAGAGAATTCAGGGTGAACAGGGGTATGGTTCTCTTGTGATGGCACGCTTATTGACAGGGCCACACAGAAAGCAGCTAAGATTTAGGAGGTGGCCGGTAAGGAGACGCTGAGAGCTAATGAAGTGTATCCTTCACTATCTATCAGCTGTCCTGTGACAAAAATCAGCAGACCAAATCAATACAGATGTGGTCAAAGATGCAGCAGTCCCTGAATGGGAGCACTCACCTCAATCTATCTGTGCCATTAACTCTTCTCTTTGTGCCCCTTTTTGACTGATGGTAATAAACTAATTTCAAATTAGAAGAAGCTCTCCTCTCCCTTCTGGCTCCGGCTTCCTCCAATGTTTAACCAGCGTGATCTGGTATAATGCAGCCGCAGTTGGCAAAGCTTTATTTCAGCTGTCTGGCACTCATCAAGTCTCATATCTGAGCATTTCTAAGTATGACTGTGTGGTTTAATGCTGCTTTCCCATGCATAGAATATGAGAGCCATAGGTTTTTCCATCATGAGGATAATGTTAAGGATGACACGTCCATAAAGCGGCCTCAGTCTGACAGTGATATGACATATTGGAAAATAATGGTGTTAACTGGTGGGTAATGACATTGCCTTTTAAACATTTTTTTCAAACTATAAACAAAACCTATAACTTTTAACCACATACTTATCACATAAAGAGCCAGCACAATGTTAGCAACTTTAATCCCGTAATTACACCTAGTGCAGTAAACACCCCATCCATCACTCACTATTTCGTTTGTATTGGCTCTGAATGTTGGCATGTAAACCGTGAGTTATGAAATCGTCCAATAATAATAATAACTTTATTCATATAGCACCTTTTTAAAAACAGAGTTTACAAAGTGCTTCGACATTCAAAGCAGAAGCAGAAAGCAATATAACAAAAAATATTGATCAATAAATCCAAAAAGCAATAAAAAGATGATAATAAAATGACATCACAAAAAAGCAAGTCTATAAAAATGGGTTTTAAAAAGTTATTTAAGAGAAGTTACTGATTCTGCGGGCCTCATCTCCTCCCAGGTCGCTCTAAACCCTGATGGTCACCTTTAAATATATGCCTTGTCTTTTTTATTTAATGATGAAATGTAAGTGATCTGCCAGTATCATACGTGACACAATGATAGCATCTGATGGAAAATGAGCACTGCAAAATCATCCCTTTATGAATATAGTCCCAAAGGAGACTGGGCTGTAGAAGCAAATCCTGTTGTCCTAGTAGAATTTTGGACTGTGGGTCTCAGCATTTTGCAGACTGACAATTACTTCCTTACTTGTCCCACAATATCAACAGTGTTTATGAAGAAAATGTCTAAACTTCCTACTAGGGCTGGGAAAGTTAACGTGCTATTATCGCGTTTAATGCAGTTTTTTTTTTTTATATTTTGAAAGTCCGTTGCTCACTGCTCACCGTTGACTATGTTGGATGGAGCATGTGGGAGAAGTATAGATAAGGTATCTACAAAAGCAAGACAAGCTAACAAATGCCACCGCAAAATGGATATCTACAAACTGCAGGCCGATGAGTGCTGTTGAAGAAGTCGGTCTGAGGAGCGTTCTTAAGATCGCAGCGAATGACGACACGTACGAGCCTCCCTCAAGATGCACCATCACAAGAAGAACACACGAGTTGTATGAAAAGGAGAGGACTACAAAAGATACGGCGTTACAACGTGCAGCAACTGTTGCTCTCACTGGAGACTGGAGATCGCTGGGGAACCACCTCTGAGTTACAGCATTATAGGCTACTGATGAACAGTGGGAGCTGTATTCATGTGCTTCATTCATGAACCCAAGAAGAGATTCTGCTGAAACGTGCACGGAACGTTTAATTCATGTTGCACAGCAGTGGAACGTTTCAGATAAAGTCAGCACTCTGAGCACAGATAGTGCAAGAAATATTTCAACTGCTACTGTGTAAAGGGATTACTACTGTTAAAAAACCTAAATGTTTGCAAAATGTTGCAAACCAAATGTTGTTGCACTTTTGTTCATATAGCA
>JAVQJL010009182.1:0-11642 GCA_036024295.1 Nannoperca obscura | reverse complement strand
CACACACACACACACACACACACACACACACACACACACACACACACACACACACACACACACACACACAAACTCCATGTATCTTTCCCATAGCGATACTGTCATGGCTTTGATCAGAAATAAAGTACCAGCTGCTCCCACAAATGCCCTTTTTCCTCCTATCTTGTCTGGCTCAAGTTCCATTGGGAATAGTCGCTCTCTCTGCAATTATGTATAAATATAGACATATATGAATACTCTACATATAAAATGTGTTTACTTTATTTCATATATTTCCATTTCTTTGCTAACAGTTTCAAAAACGTCCCTGCCAAATTGACACTCCGTGAGCCGTAGACAGAAGATTTAAGGGAGCGAGAGGTAGAGGGAGGCTGTCGAAGAGACAGGCGGTCCGATTGAGAGAGGGAGCTAAAGGGAATTGGAGACGGAGATGAAGAGAAATGAAGTGAGACAGAGGGAATCGGGCGGGGGGCAGGTGAGCGGCAGGATTGAGGAGGGAGAGGGTGCGTGCAGGGGGGCGAATAAAGAATTTGTCACAGTACCGTCGGAAAGAGATTGAAAAAGAAGGAGTGGGAGAGGAGAGTGGAGGTTGACTTGATATAAAGCTTTCTTATACTCTTAAAGTGCTGCTGTATCCTGTCCACTTAGCTCCAGCTCTGCCTAGTTTTGACTCTGTCCTTCTCTTTTTTCCCTCCATTTTGTTTTCCTCTCTTCATTTCTCTCCTTACCTCCCTCCTTCCTCGCCTCTCCTCCCTGCAGGCACGTCTATAATCCAGGTGACAGCGACAGATGCTGATGACCCGACTTATGGGAACAGCGCCAAGCTAGTGTACACACTGGTGCAGGGCCAACAGTACTTCTCTGTCGATCCCCAGACAGGTGAGTGTGTTTATATATCTGTTTGTGTGTGTGTGTGTGTGTGTGTGTGTGTGCGTGCACGCGCGTGTGTGTTCCCATGCTAACACACAGGCAGAGAAATGTAAAAGATGAGCAGATGTCGGAAAGTGCAAACACACATACTGTAGGAGCAAACAAGTGAGTGAACACACATAACGGTGATGAACATGTGAGAGTGGACATGATAACACACACAGGTGTACATGAGCGTGCAAACACAGGTGGAGCTGCATGCACAAATAAAGAAACTCATCTCTTTTTTTCCCTGCTCTCTTTCACTTTGTTACTCACTCACATGAATGCACGTAAACACACACACACACACACACACTTTTCCCCCTTGTGCATCCCTCGTTCTCTTGTCACACTTAGTCATCCATCTTTCTCACTTCCCTTTTCCCTCTTGTGCCCCCTCAAATGCTCTCCACACAAACACACATGCACACATCTCTCTAATGCACACACACAGACACACACACACACACACACCTCCCCCTCTCCCAGTGTTCCCCCTTCCTGGTTCGCTCCAGTAAGAGTTGGCAGAAATGTATTCACGATGGCAGGGCCTATGTGCGCTGAAACAAAACTCTGCAGCAGCCTCACGTTATTATTTCTGGATGAAGCAAAAACAAAAAGACGTGTGTTCAAAGGGAGATGTCAGCAAAGGTTTGTGAACTAGTACACAGGACAGATTAAAGGAGGCTCAAAGGACCTGTCTGCTGTGTGTGCTCTCGATATACCGCCATGTCACGCATGTCACCCAAGGGCAAAAAGTTTTTTGTTGAGTGGAGGGTGCTTCATTCATTTATTTTATTTCATTATTGTTACTGTTTTAGCATCGTACCCTGGAGGAAAATCCTTGCTTGGTTGACTTCTAACTGTTAGCTGCTTCAGATGCTGTTTTGATTGACAGCATGCATATAAAGTTAGTATTTAGCTCACGCTGAGGCTGCAAGAGTGTTTTTTTTTTTGTGTGCGTGGGAATATGTGCCTGCGTGTTGGCATCTATTTTGCCCACATGGGTCACAGGTGGCCGATACTTGTAATTTGCTCATTGAATGCCAATGTTTAGTAATTGATTGCTTTGACATGTGAGGACCGCTGCAACAAGCGGAGAGAGCTGCTGCGCTTTTTGAAATGCTAATTGGGTAATATAAACTTAATTCCACCCAGTGTGTATTAGTCGAGACACTAGGCTGTCAGACATGCTTTAGTATTCCAAACGTGTCCGCTCCTTTACCCCACTCTCCTCCGCTCTCCATCTCCCCTTCTGCAATCACCCCAGTTCCCCGTCGGCTCCATCACCAAAGGTCTCATTCAAAATGTACACTCGGAGGCGAGCACATTTGCTCATATATTCAGTTTGTTTGCTGAATTCTGCTCAGAAACCTGCAGACATATTTCTGCATGTTCGTTTGCATTCAAAACAGCCTGCATTCTATGTAATTCACCTTGAGCTGCCAAGTCATTCAGGCCAGTGTTTCGGCTGATGTTGGGCGAGATCAGTCAGCACTCGATGGGCAACATCCAATCATATGTAGCAGAATGAGGTCATTTACACAGAGGAGGTGATCGATTTTGAATGTGCGGAAGTGATGCGTCTTGGTGTGCTGTTAAAGAGGGTGAGATGCAGAGCGAGATTTTACGCTCTGTCAGCATGTCTGGCTGCAGGCGTGGGATGATTTATCTTTTCCATATGAGCTTCTTCACATATCTATGTTCGTATGTATGTGTGTTCGTGTGTGTGCGCCTTTAACGGGACATTAAGTAATATATTGTTGCTGTCAAATGGAATCTGAGTGTCTCCAAAATATCAGAAAAAAGCTGTCAGATTGTCAGGAAAAGCAGTCATGTCTCTAGCCTGGTGACAATGTGGTTTGACGTTGTCCGTTTTGAAAGAGCTTCAAAAGCCCAAGAGGTCTAAGCAGAACATGATCTGTCAGGTAGAGTGAAAACATTTTAATTACTAAAACTGAAGCTGTGGGGTTTTTACTCAGCAACAACTTGATGACTTAATTAATTTTTATAATAACCAAAGGAACTGCTAACAACACTGACAGGTTTATGGCGTAGCTTACAGCGACCTGTTCGTGTTAACATGAATTAAGTACATAAGTACATAAAAATACAGTCCCATTATCACAATGAAGATGAGTCAACAACAGTGTTTGATAGAAGTAGGCACCACTTTATAATGAGGCACACTGTCTCATATCATGTCAAATATTAATATTTGAGAGTTTAAAAGAAATATATACTGATAATTTACCAGTCTAGCTCTATCACTGATGAGCTCAAATATTTGCGTTCCCCTATTTGGCTGTGACCTCTGTCTTTGATTCTCTTTAATTCATCGGGCTGACTCTTCCAGTTGACCGTTTTACCAGTTAGCTTCCAGAAAAAGAGCTGCAGAGTAATCTGGACCAACCACCATGAAATAATAACTTATTAACATTTGTAACTGCAGGCTAAGTGGCTTATTGGAAAGCAAGAAACCCACAACCTTTTATTAATGACTTATTAGCATGTATAACTGCAGTCTCTGATACAGGGCCACGCCTTTCTCAGTTCATAAAGAACAATCAGATGTGCTGTTCTAAATGTTAACAAATCATTAATAAAAGGTCAGGCTGTCTGTTAAGATTTCCTGTCCACTTCTTCATATGGTATCTAGTTAAGTCATCAGGCTTTTCTGTTTTACCACTGAAAAACAGTTCATCCAGTTGCCTCTTTATAACCAGCCATCAGTTCTGCAGGTATACATGTTAGTAAGTGGTTAAGAAAGGCTCCAACAAATGAACTGTGCATTGCATTGCTGAAGAGCTGGATTGAGAGACAAATTAAGGCATGCTGGACCAAAAGTAATTATTACAAATGCTATGTTACTGACCCACAAAGAATTGAAAAGTAAACCTATTATAATATGGATTATAAGGATATAAGTATGCCCTATTAGAAAGTGGTACCTACAAATGCTTGGTGAGAGATTTATCATGTTACAAACGATGGTGCGATACTGCTCGCTCTTTAGGAAATACTCGGTAGTTAAAAATGTGAATAGAGTTGGATGAGATCCCAGTGTGCAGGGAGCTTTTGTTCCACAAAACAGAACCTAGGCCAGAAAGTGTATTTTGTAAGCCAGAGGGTTCAGTGCCTGGTAATCATTGAGTCATAAATATTGATCAAAATACCCTTTTAGTCCCACACAAATATATTATGGTCATTTGGTGCCAATTTGCCAAAGTAAAAACATTTTTATCTTCCTTCTTTAAATGCTTCATTCCCACCCTGATGCTACTCTTTGTGTGTGTGTGTTCCATAGGTATTCTGCGCACGGCTGTACCCGACATGGACAGGGAGACCCAGGACCAGTACCTGGTGGTGCTTCAGGCCAAAGACATGGGGGGGCACCTGGGTGGATTATCTGGGACCACCACCGTCACTGTCATGCTCACTGACGTCAACGACAACCCTCCACGCTTCACCCAGAGTGAGTAACTCAGCAGCTCACGCAGACACCCACAGGGGATGAATGGCTACCAGGAATAGACAGGCAGCACAAAATAACAGAAAAGTGACTTCATCTTGGACACGCTGCGCTTTCTGTGCACACATATGTACAGTAATTCTATGTACTGCCTCCCACCCTAACCATACATATACACATCCGCCATGTAGGAGTCAATACTTCATTATGGTTTGTTTTCCACTGCTTGGAATACCAGAGTAGTGGGGCTCCATCTTATTACAACAACAGTATCAAGTGAGCTGTCAGACACTGCATAGTAAAATAAATTACTTTTAATTACTTAACTTTCTAGTACTCATTATATGGAAAACACTACGAGAAAACAAACGCTAGGCTGCATAATGGAATAAACACAGTGTTTGTTTTGCCCCAGAAGGCAGAGGAGTTCTCAGACCTTTTTGACCTGCAGGTCCTGTCAGGGTTTTCACAGCTGCAGTCAGGCAGAGGAGACTCCTGCAGGGCTGCAAAGTGCCTCATCAAACATGCAGTCATGGATTTCGCTTGCCTCTGCAATGATAGATCAGCCACTATTTCCAACTCCAGCCATACTTTCAGTTTATAGGAAATAATCCGACAGCACCTCTATTTAGGCCAACCTAATTGGCTTCCTAAACAAGTCTTTGATGACATTTAACTCAATTTCACTGTGATCATGAAATAATTTTTGTGCAAAGGATGGATGGAGAAGGTTTATGTCCTGTGTAGCTGTGTGAGTTATATTGTTAATAAATTAAATTAAATTAGGCCTTACTCCTTTGGCTTAGTCTATTGTTGCATTAGTATAAATGAAATTTGAACCAAATTATTCACTAGTCACATAATAACCGCTGGTCACCATGAAGATTTGTAATCACATTGGATTATCAGACATTATTGTCCAAGTTAGACATTATACTGTAAATCATTCTTACGCAGGAGGAGGCTGATGAGCTGATTGGACAATCCCTACGGACGTTTATGCGTCTCTGTTGTTGGTTGGAGAACACTGATGTGTCTTAGAGGCCCATAATAATCAGTTTCACTTTTGTTATACCAAAACTGGTAGGTGTGTCCTTTAGAAGGACAAGCCAGTTTGTCTTGTGAATGGGCAACCAAAAGGCCTTGACGGCCAGTGTTCTTGTCATCCTTTACTTAATGTCATCCTTCTGCCATTTTTCATCTAAGCAAGCTCTCTCTTATCCAAGATAATTGCTGACCTTTTCCAATTAAAGTGAAGAGAGTTGAAGCTAGAATATGGCTTTTATACCATTACACTTCATTTGGTGAAGGCAGCGGGGCTGATGGGAAAAATTACTTACTTTTGCATCAAAGTATTGCTGAAATTGAAATGACGAGCAATTTGAGGAAACTCAATATGACTGAGGAAGTCATATTTCTGACCAACAATATGATTACAATTTAAAATTAAACTCCAGGCTTGTAGTTGTTGTCTACATAGTTTAAAACAAGATAGATTTGTAACACAATCACAACTATTGATGTTGTTCCACATGAATAAAATCAGATAAGACAATACAGATACCTTTTAGGGTTCAGAACTGTCAATGTATAAGTAGGCTAGCGTTGTATATAAAAGTGAACAATGTAGCCCACACATTAGTAGTATACTTAAAATTACTTGATAATATTAAAAGTGACATTTGATTTATTGGCTATCAACTACATATTTGGCTACATACATTGCTAGTTTGTCATTATTAGCATAGTTAGTTATCTATAGAGGACATTGTTTTATGATAGAATAGAACTGACTAAACTAAGTCATGTCTGACAAAGCGCAGTAATGATAACTAACCCATCACTAATATCTGTGAAACTACGTGCTCTGGGTCTGTTCATCAGTTACACAGAAAATACATAGAAGAAGGGTCAGAAAATTAAATCAAATGTCATAAAAATAATTCAAGAAAAGGGTGTATTTTAAACAATTACCAACACTGTTTTATAGACTTTTTATAGAGATGCTACTCTCAAAGTTTTTTAACACTTTTTTGCCAAGTCATGTTGAATCTAATGTCTGTGTGTTCAGATTTGACTGAGTTATGACTGAGTGACCGATTATGAATTGTGACACAAATTGCTGCAATCGGGCACTAAGTACCTCAATGGCCTCCATGACTTGTGTATCACAGTTGCTCCTGCAGCCCCGCTGGTGAATGTTGATAAGCGAGCCAAATCACCAGCCACACTACAATAATTAACTTCCAGTCTTTGCCTCATGTCTCTCTCTCTGGGCCCCCCTTGGGGAGCTGCACCTCACACTTTGAAAACCTCTGACCTCGCTCATTTTTCTAAAGCAAGAGCCTCCACTAGACGCAGCCCTCTGTCTATTTCTTTAAGCATCAGATGGGTGGTGTGTCTTCTACAACAAAACCAGCTTTAAAAACCAACATACATAGTTGTTTGGCAAACTCGGAATGAATGGTGATGAGCTGGATAAATTTGTCTGCAACACTTCTCATTCAAACTGGCCAAATCCGCTGCAGGCGAGTAAAACCGTCACCTCCTACAGTTTGTTTAGACACTGCTAATTATGTCAGTGATAAAACTTTGACTTGTTCAAACCTATGTGTAGTAGAGTTAACATATTCACATAATTGTAATGCCCATTTCTTATCATCTTACAGTTGCAGGAGCAGGTAAACATAACAGCAAAGCAGTGCAGATGGATGCAAGAAAAGAGATGTCAGAACCTGGATGGGAATGTGATCAGGTTTCTAGTCCAATAGAGCACCGGCTGTAATGCCAAAATTGAACTAATGATGTCCTGGGGTGGGAGGTTCGTTGGTCGAGTTGAACCCCCATCAAAGCTGGCTTTTTAGAGTGGGCTGCGCTGAGGACTGGAGGGCTTCTTGGAGGAAAACTGGGCTCATTCTGATCTGTCTGGGTGATGAGGAGCCTGTTGGTGCCAATGGCTGCTCAGAAGCCTCACAGTCTACCAAACCTCCTTGCTTCTGCTGGTCCTGCTGATAGCTCCCTGCATGTCTGTGCTTTACTAAATGCAGCAAAGTTAGCGTACACCCAGAGTTTTTATGTGTATATGTCTGAGTGTATCCTCCATCCTCTGCTTGCCTTCCCCCCCCCTGTGTGCTCCCTCATGCACTCATGCTCCCTTGTGCTGGCGTGGACACCATCAAAGCCAGCCACCCCTCCCCTCTACTCAATTACACAGCCAGGCTTTTAAAAAGACACCCTCAAATCCGGCCCCTGCGTCTGCCAAGGTCAACACTGCTTACTCCTTGTGGCATTTGCCACAGAGAGAGGATTACATTGGAGCGTACGAACCAGGTACCGGCTACATTATAGCCTTAACAAGAAGGAATAAAAAAACGGGCCCTGCTTTGTGGGCTTGTCTTTTTTAACAGTGCCCTAGAATTTCTTCTTATCCAAAACCTGATTCCAGGAACTAAGTGGGTTTGTTGTGTGTACGGTTTTGAATGCTGTCAGGGGATTTCTTATGCCCGGAGGAGGCAGTATAGCGGAGGGAAAGTAGGCTACCATACAGACTGTCGTTTGTTTTTTGGTTAAGTGATAAGTGCAAAAATGTGGGATATTTTCAGACGCTTCACTGGCAAACATAGCTCTCTAACCACACTTTCCTTTGGGTCTCATTATCAAATGGCATACACTGTGTTCCAAATGTATTTGGACAGCAATGTGTTTTTTGATGTTTTTCGCTCCGCATTCCTTGGTGCAAGAAAAGCTTAAATTTTTATTTTCATCCTTATCAAATGAACTTCTTAAAGGTAGCTGCACTTTGTGAACATTTTAAAATGACAAATATTTAGACACACAAAGTAATCGCTTTAAGTATCTTGCTGAAAATGAAATGAAAAAGATTATTTGAAGTCTTTATCCCAGAAATATCACTTGACTCTTGATATTGTCCTGCCACATTCATATTAATACTCACTGGAGTACATTTCTCAGTGGGCCATTTTTTCTTGAACATGTCAGATTGCGAACAGATACATTGTGGTTTCCCACCACTTAACTAAAACTGGTGGTTAACAAGGCAGACGGATGTAAAAATTGTGCTGGAAGGGGAGTTTCTATTACTGTCTCATTCCACATCAACCCCATGCCTGATTAAGCTTTTAATTATGGTAGTGCGGTGTGGAATACATGGTTGGCTAATTTTCTGAGAGTAAACAAGGGTGTGGGGTATCAGATCACATCTCAAATGATAAACTTCCTGTTACAAAGCTTCAGGATAGGCATTGTAGATGATTTTCTACTCCTCTGGTAATCCATAGGGAAATTAAGATAGTGGGACTTCCACAGCATCATATAGCTTTGTAGTCAGCCATACTGTTGTTGTTGTTGTTCTTGTTGTTGGGCTGATGTGATATTTCATAGCCTTGTTTCCATGTAGTCATTTATTTAGACATGCTTTTCCATGTTTACTGTAGCTGAATAATTTAGGGCTGTTTGTACTGAATTCTCCTCGGGATAAATTGAAATAGAGGCAGAAGCATCGGCTGGAAGTCTACCTAAAATAATGATGACCACTTAATTTAACACAAAGAACAACTATTTTATTCTAACCACTCAGGAAAGTAGGTTATTAAGGAGGATAACATGTGGGGAAGACGATGATGCATGAAGAATATTGACAAAAAATATATATTTTATTGGATTTTCAGCTGTACCACAGATTATATTTTCCATTACATCCATGGCATCCACCATTACCCAATTTCTTTTGTTCTGCCTTATTTTTCTTTCTCACCTCTTACGTACACTACCAAAATGAAATACAAATATTGCCTTGTACTTTCAGCAATTTCCACACTGACACCTGAGGAAACTGATATGCAAGACAACTCAAACAAAGAAGAAACAAATGTTTTTTTAACATCTAAAGAAACATCAAAATAAACATGACCCAGTTCTTCCTCTTGCATGAGAAGTATTCCCAATATTGCAATATTTCAGAAATCTACAAAAGCACCAATGTTAAGCTGATCATTTTCCCTCCAGTTTAGGACAATCAGTTGATTTTCTTATAATAAACACATATAACCCAAGATTCATTGCGCGCAAGATAATATGGCGACCACAAACATACTGTGAACAGCCGCCGAGCAGGATTACACTTTTAAATGTAAGTACTGGTTTTCAACTCACTTGAAAAGCTAATTATACAAATGTTATAAAAGGCAGTGATAGGAGCAACGCTTCATGGCGCTGGTGACGCAAATAGGAAATCCCCCGAATACCAATAACATTAAACAACGAAGAATGAAGGGCGTGAAATCGTAGACAGCGTCCTTAGAAGGATGCAGCCCCTAAGCTGAGACAAAGCTACAGTCCTCATCAGTGGATGGAGTTTGCTCAAATCCTAAAAGTGTTTTGGATGAAATCGTAACAGCTAATGAGCGCACGCAACAGATACATCTCCATGGCAACAACACGTGGAACAAACTTCATCTGCAAATGGAGACGTATAAAAGCTTCAAAAACAGCACGGAAATCAATCATATGCGGAATCATGAATCATATGCAAAACATTACTGTATTTCCCAGGCAGAGAATAAAGTTTAATGCATACAAATGAAGGTGTTATTGATTACCTCTTCACAAAACCTTAGAATCTTACCACATTCTCAAATACAATATAGAAAACGGTCCTAGAAGCTCATTGCATTCTTGCTTTTGAAAAACATTCAGCGAAGTCCTTGGGTTGTTAACAAACCCTAAGTACTTTTTCTACAATGCTGCAGTTTATTCTTATCACAACCATTCAGTAGATCAAGCAGTGTAGGATTTTGAAAAGAAGAATTCTGTTGTACTTCTTATTGATCCACCTGCTGGTTTTTGGCAGTTCTGTAGACTAGAATAAGAAGCCTGTTATTTTCACTGTCAGTGCTCTAAAAGTATAAAGACAGTAATTAAAAACACACTGCCTTCCAAATATATCACTATATGTAAAAGATGATCTTGGCTGTAATCTAAATCATCTCAATTCAGAACTTTTCAGAGATGATTCACAACAACATTCTTCAATATGAAAAACCAGAAAGGGAAATGTCACTCTTAGAAACTCTTCGTCTCGGTGAAATGTCACCATTTGATATGTGATCTGGCTCGATCCCTGAGATCTGTACACCAACTGTATCTCCTTTGTGCAGTCAAAGGGCAAAACATAAATTCAGTGCCTTGTGAAACTTTGAGCAGCACTTTGTTATACTTTAACTACACTCACAGAAACTCCAAAATACAACCAGAGACTCATTATTTGAGTTCCTGGAAGACTGTGGTTTGTCTGCTCTGCCTTCAAGAACTGTTTGAACAGCTACAACTTTGTGACAAGTCCACAGACAGAGACGCAGGTGCTGGTTCCCATTTTTTATGTGGTTTCCAAACAACCTTGGCTTGCCAACGGTGCCACATAAAAACGTTGAGGGAGCCATCACTCTCCCAGTGGTTTGATGGATGGAAAGATAGATGGGCTGACAGATGACTACATAGGTAGCGGCGATAAGATCAGTGTCATTTCATACACCAGGGAGATGAAACAGAGAGAGAGGGGGAGATAGAGGGAGTATCTCAGAGAGGGCTTCATCTTAAATATTACTAATTCATTTCCCTGGAGAGCCAGGCTGTAACAGAGAGAGTGTGAATGGGAGGAGAAAGAAAGAGGAGGTATGTCTTCCTGTGGGTGTCTATTTTGCGCTTAAGTGTGTATTTTTTTCCCTTAAAAAAAGAAAAAAGGGAAAGATGGAGTCACTAAGAAAGGTGTGATAAAGTTGTCAGAAGAGTGCCAAAGGAAGAAGGAGCAAAGAGGGAGTGGGTGAGAAGAGACTCTGAGAACATAGAGGAAACCCACAGAGAGACGCAGGAGACAAACGTACAAGAAAGGGAGCGGGGGAGTGAATGAAAAGGAGGACGTCAGGAGGGATAATCAGGGTATTATGTCCTTTAGTGAGAATGAGATGCAAAAAAAAAGGCGAAGAGGAGTACAGACAATAAAGAGGGATGAGTGGGTGAGCTACCAGAGCACTCCTTGATTGACATAATGGCTTAACCTTGCATGTTGTCTTTATCTATGGCACGAGCTTCTTTTGCATCGGTTGGAATCCACCATTATGTTTTTTTTGCCTCTGATACATGCTCTTGCATTTGGGTCACACACACACACACACACACACACACACACACACACACACACACACACACACACACACACACACACACACACACACTCGAACAC
>JAVQJL010009178.1:0-11848 GCA_036024295.1 Nannoperca obscura | reverse complement strand
CCCCCCCCCCCCCCCCCCCCCCCCCCTGTAAATCGTATTGTGTCCCATTTAATTGAATCAATTTATCACAGAGACATTGTTTGAACTCTAATGTAATAATGTTGAACCTACCATAGAGTTGAATAACAAACATTAAGCCTGCAAAGGTTGCATTCCCTGCACAGATAATGCGTTGGATTATACGGTTTTGCATGTATTCATGTTATTGTGTTCACCTCCACTATACACACACGTGTTGTGCCTTTATTTCTGTATGCTCAGCTGTCCTTGGGATTGCGCTGTATTCTCATGTACTAATGCTGATGGCAAACATTTACTTTTGATATATCCTGGCCATCGATGGTAATGCAGCCTCCGTGAACGTCATAGAAACGGAAGATGAGTCGAATGATGGTGCTCTTCCCAGAGCCTGACGGCCCCACCTGGGGAGATGAACAGAAAATGATTATTGTACAGTCCTAACAGAACACAGGCAGGTCAACCGTGTGGTTTAGTAGAGGGCCAAATCTATTTTGAATTGAAGTGGTTCATTAGACTCACCAGGGCAACCGTCTGTCCTGGAAGTACAGTGAAGGAAACATCGTTGAGGATCTCCTTGCTGTAAACAGTGAGGAAATCAAAAAACGGAGTATTCTGAAATAAAACTGATTTATCCATCTGCTGGCAGAAATCTAGTTAACAACTTCATGCAATTTTAGATCAAATCAACGTGAACCAACCCGTTTACGTAGCTGAAGTAAACATTCTTAAACTCCACTTTTCCCTGCCTGTAGAGAAAGTCCCCAGCATTTACTTCATCTTTCACCTGCATAAGACAACAAATACAGAGCATTTCAAAAAGTGGAACATAAAAATGAAAACAGACCAAAGTTTAGAAACGTACCTCTTCCTCTTCTTCGAAGAGTTTGAACATGCTTTCCATGTCAATGAAAGAATTCTGGATCATTCTGCAGTAGAAAGTTTACAACAATAACAACAATTGACCAGATGCACATACATTTGAATGTAAGAAGCTTTCAGGCAGATGGATGCATTTAAACTGCACACGACTCCTCCCACCTGTAGTAGGTTCCAAACCAGTTGAGGGGGGTGTACAGTTGGATGATGTAGGTACCAAAAAGAACAAAATCTCCGACCTATGATGAGAGGATTTTTTTCAGTCAAACTGCATGGAGCAATACAAACTAGCACTGTTGTTCTTCACATGATCAGTAAAACGTACAAACGTATTTTGGGCTAATAATGACATCATGAAACTTCCGCATCATTAATGGCATTTCGGTGTGATCGGTACCTTAAACCTTCCTTCAATCACAAAGTATGCGCAGAGCAGGGAGCCGGCCAGCAGGCCCAAACCAATGACGAGGTTCTGCGTTTGGTTGAGTAAGGCCAGGGACGCCTGGGTCATCCACTCCGACGCCTACAAACAGGAGACACGTCAGACGCATGCCTGTCCGGGCGGGTTACATATTTTACAGGCTTCCATGAACAGCTACTGATTTGTTTGTAACGATGACAAAGAGCAATTCGAGGGAGCCACATCTAAGTTTAAATAACAATGCCCTGTTCACGTCTTCATGATCTGCTCGATGCAGACCTGCATAACCAGAAATTCTACATTCCAGCCCCTAAACACCTTATAGCTCCACTGAACAAACACTGATAGAGGATTTCACATTAAAGCAAAAACAAACAAAAACGCTGAGTGCTGTGCGTGTCCACAACTCACGTGTGTGTGTTTTTTGCTTGAAACAACTATGTTACATTCACCTTTTTTGTTTTGGAACTAAACCTGCCATAAATAATCCTGTTTCCTGACGGGCGTGGCCATCTGCTGTTGTGCTGTTGCTTAAACGCAACATGCAGCTGATCGCAATCTAGAAAGCAGCAAGGACTCCACACAGACAGGACTTCTGTCAACGTGAGCGCACCAACATGTTCTAGTGGCAAAGAGTAGCTGAACTAAAAGGTTGTAAATAATAATTATAATCTATACAGACGAATAGTAGTGTGACGTACCTGATATTTTAAGATGGCATCCTCGAAGCGGCTGACCTCATAGTTCTCTGCGTTGTAGTATTTTACCTATTGAAGTGGAACAAAATGTGACATCTTGGAATAATGGAAACTTCTTAATGAACCAAAAGGAAGATGGACAACACAACGTTTGCTGTACCGTCTCAAAGTTTAACAAGGAGTCCACGGCCTTGGACTTGGCCATGTTGTCCTGCTGATTCTGGGCTCGTCTGTACTTGGTCCTCCATTCGGTGATGATGATGGTCAGAGCTGGTGGGAAATTTGAACTGTTCAGCTAAACTAATCACATTGTTTAATATTATGAATTACACCCAATGGCATTTTGGAGAGCTGTGGTTGAACGTGCACGACTTACTGAGGTACAGGGTCATGCAGATGAAGACAATGAGGCCGAACCAGGCGTTAAAATAAGTAACAAAGTAGATGATAGAAATGACAATATCAGCGATGGTTGGGAAGATGCTGAACACTATGTAGCTGTGGGGAAAAAAGGAGAAGAAGATTTAAAGGACATATCCGGAATATTCTGCTGAACTCATTCATTATTCCAACATGTATAATCTTCCATCACAAACCTGAGCAGGTTGTTAATGGACGAGGTGCCGCGGTCAATGCTTCTCAGCACTTCACCGGTCTTGCGGCCCAGGTGCCAGCGCAGGGAGAGGGAGTGCAAGTGGGAAAACAGACGCACTTGAACCACGCGGTTGGTGTACTGCTGCACCTTGATCCACAGGAAAGTGCGCACGTTACTGACAAACCCCGAGCCACCTGGGAAGAGGAGAAGACAGCGGTCAAAGCGACAGACACTTATCACTGCCGTGATGCGAAATGTGATTTGAGCAAAAGATAAATGTGCGGTATCACTTGTAGAGCTTTCGTCTGACTTTCTGTGGCACTACCAAGCTCACGCTCTACATTATGCATCCAGAACATGAATGAGTTGGTCCTACCTGCCCCGCCGCCCTGCATGAACTTGAGCAGGACATAAATAAACACTGTCATAGACAGAGTGTGCCAGCTGCTGCCATCAGTCAGCTCATTCACTGAGAGAGGGACAAAGACATGAAGGCAAAGGTAGACGGTTAGGCATTTGGCTTAGAGATCAATGAGATAAATGAGTCCCTCTGGAGGAACTGAGGTATCCAGAGAAGGATGTCTCACATACACTGCATGTTGATGAGTCTGTCTACAAGCCACTAGGTGTATATTCAACATTATATTTTGGCATGTTTTTATGTGGCTCAAGCCATTAGCTTGTGGCTCAGGCTTGGAGTTGCAAAAAGAGGCCATTTAACTTGAGAAGAAGCTTTGAGTCTACATGGTTTGGTAAACAGATGTCACTCACCGATGTTCTTGTAGAAAATGGGCACAAAGACGTTAATAACTCTCTCGATTGCAAGCAGCCCCAAACAGAAGAGGACCAGCAGCTGTAGGAAGACGTTCCCCCGGGGCCACATGTAGGGGACAAGCAGGCGGACTTTCCTCCTGAAACCCTGCCAGGTAGACTGGTTCTCTTCTGCTCCACCCAAAAGGCTCTGAGGTGGAGAAATATATTTAATACCCAACACAGCATTGCATAGTGTGCAACAAAGGGCACGCCTGAGATGTGTCATTTTGAAATATTGTGGCAAAATAGGAGTGTCTCAGGTCTTAAAGTAGTGAGTTAAACCAGCCGGGGAAAAGTTGACAATACAGTCAAATCCTCAAGAAAGATGAAGAAAGTGCTGCTTGTGAGTCACTACCTGTCTGCTGTTCTCCACGTCCCGCTCATCCTCGTTAATCAGTAGCATGTAAGGTTTCCGTGGCAACCCTGGAGCTTTGAGACCAATGAAGAAGAGCAGCCCTGTGCCAACGTAGCGCAACAGCCACAGGGCAAACAGCACCTGAGGGGCCAGACCAGTATGGATACCATGTGAATCAGCATGTGACGGGGGAGAGAAGAGTATGAGAACAGGACTACACGGATGTCATTTATTATACAATGACCAAGACTTTTATGGATTGTACTATATTTAATCCAGGCTCCTTTGTAAAGGGGACTATCACATTGAGTAGAGCACAGGATAAACAGTGTAAGGAATAGAAGTGCATATTACAAAAAATCATTTTAAGTTAAGGGCAGATAATAATACAAAGAGCCCCTTACAAACACACAAATGTCTTGTCATGCTTACAATTATAGAACAACAAAGTCGGAACTCAGCGTGGGAGGGGCAAGATTGTGTCTGGATGATCTGATTGGTTAACAGTGTCTCTTTAGGGATCTGAAAGTCACCCGGGGCAATGACTCAGCAAAAAAGGCCTCTATCTTGTGCTCACTAACAATGGTGGTGCGCTTTATTTGCACGCCAGTTTGTCTGGTGGTAGTTTGTTGTTTGTTGAAACATATTGAGTGGTGACTCAAATGACACACCTATCTTTAATACAAATCTAACCTTTGACCCATGAGACTGTAAAAAAAAAAACTGTTGAAATAGTAGGGATGAGTTTTATCTTTATGCAGAATAAAGGTATACACTTTTACTGGATCAAGATTAAAGAAATGAAATGCATTAAACTTAATCCTGAATAGATCGGAATAGAAACTGCATAACACAAGCTGAAGGCAGTGAGGACAGTACAGCAGTGTACAACATTTTGACCAAACTCAGTCTGAAAGTAGTCTAAAAAGAGAGACTTGTGCTCCCCTGCTTTACAAAATGGATCTCCTGTGACGTTCGATCTCTCCTCACCTGTTGCTGATTGTTCTCCAGGCCCCACCACCAGTGAGGACTGTACCAGGAGACGAAGGCCAAGTTCTCAGCTGAGAAAGCCAGAGCCCAGAACAGCAGCAGGGCCATACTGTGGCCCCGTGTTCGGTCCCTTACCAGGACCCTACGTCTCTCCACCCTGAGCAGGGCTATAGCCCAGGCCCAGCCCAGCGCAGAGAAGCAGCCATACAACACCACGTAGCCGGGGAGCTCTCCTCCGCTGGCAACCCGCCACACCAGCCCACTCACAAACTGGACCAGGAGAAGGACCGAGACAGCCTGCTGGAAGCTGTAGAGTGTGGAGCGCGGGATGAACTTGGGTTCCATTGCTGTGCCGTATTTCTGGTAGCATACGCAGTGGATGGTGCCGAGGAAGAAGGAGATGGTGAGCAGGATGGTGGGGACCAGTGTGAAGTAGAAGCACGGGGAGATGCCTTCATCCACCCATGTGTGGGAGATGGAGGAATTGGCTTCGCAGTAGCTCTGCATAAACACCATGGCTGCAGCTGGGGAGGGACAGAATCATTTCATTAGAGATGCAGTGCAACCATAGATAAAGTAAAGCATTACATTACCAGGAGACTGTGACAGTACACCTTAAAGTAAAAATAAGTTGCCCTGTCTTTCAGGAACAACTTGACTGTCTGCTTGTCTCTCCTGTCTCTAGGCTGTCGGCTTCAGAGTGTGTTAAGTCGGTCACTACTGCACCTGCTTTAGCTGCTGGCTACAAATCACCACCATACAAAGCTTTTGCCACACATGTTTGTGTGGGCACAGCGGCTTACACAAACACCATGCAAATGACAAACTAAGTTTAAACTACAAAAAAACATTCACATTTAGGAGTTTAAGGACAACAAACAGAAGGAATTTAACACCACTAACACGTATATTAGAAGCACGAGACATTGTTAGCTGTGACATTACCTTATTTGAGTACTTCAACGAAGCCGGCCGGTACTCCACTTGTCAGTTACAGACCTTACTCCAGGGAAGCTAGCTGTTAGCTAGCTTAGGGGGCTGTACAACACTTTAACACAAACACCAGTTTATAACGTGACGGACTGGTGACAGTGTAAGTGTTACATAGCTAGATGTCTGTCATCGCCACCATCAACTGCGTGTACTCACGCTGCTACCGCTGTTGTCCTTGTGAAATTCAAGAATGCAACAGCAGCTATCCATGACTCGGCAATCGACGATTTACGCAACAGTGTTTGACTACATGGCCTGAAGCTCAGCGCCCCCCAGAGGATGAAGACGGACATGACGCATGTAAACAGGAAGGGAGCAGCATGGACACACGTGTGTTAAACAGGAAATGAACATGGGTGGGAAGTATTGAGATATTTTATTCAGGTAGAAACAGAAATGACACTTATATGCCATTGGGTAGTTAGTATGTTATTGTCGATCCTAAGTTTTGTATTTAACTTTTAATCTGAAAAGTTACTTGTAAACATATCTGCCAGGTAGATGTGGTGCAATAAGAAGTACAGTATTTCCCTCTGAAAGTAAATAAAATGATACCTCAAACCTCCAACATCCAACAGTCACTTATTTTCAGTTCCAATGAGATGTACATCATAAACCAAGCATCGACACTATTATATGTTTGATTGAAACAACTCTAATTTCATACAATTTAGAGATGCTATTTATCTTACACATAATGGTCTGTATGAAATCTTTAATCATATTGGGAAAATTAGAACTTGCAATGCTAAAAGATGACCACTAGATGGCAGTAAATACCAATGTATAATTAAAGGATGACTCTATGCAACGTACTGAACAAAATTGAATAAAACCTCCAGGACATAAGTCACACAGGTGGTGAAATCGCTGGAGATGGATCATAATAACAATGTAATATAATGGCATGATATAAATAGATAACGGTGTGTAACTATAACTACTTCTATATTAAGGCCAGTGAATGAGTGATTAATGAGTACAGCAACATAACGCAAGTGTGCCTCTTCCACTGAACGGAGTCATTTTCAAGTCAAAGAAAGATAAGTACTGACGAGGGGGTTTAAGTTAAGCGCTTTCCCATCTAACTGTAAATTCAAGGTTTAGTACAAAGAAGGGAAGTGACTCAAAAGCCAGCTGTCGCACCTGTCCTTCCTTCGAGGAGAAATAAAAGACTGCATGTGAAAGAAGAAACAAATGGGAAGCACATCCTGATAGTGTGCATAAGAAACATAGAGCGAAAGAGCTTGTGATGTCTTGTATGGGCGTACACTCACACATGCACACGCGCGCGTGTGCACACACACACACACACACACACACACACACACACACACACACACACAGGACTTAGGCCTGGATGGAAAAAGGGGTAAATCTTATCATTTAGAGCCTTCACAATGGGCATAAAGAGCTGCTAATCTGCTTCATCTCCCCGGCTCTTTGTGTGAGTGGAAATGGACCTTCTGTCCATCGGCTGCTTGTCACCCCGCTCTTTTGTCTCCCAGTGGATGTGATGGCCTGCCCATCACAACCCTCATCTCTGTCCCCTTTTGTGGGCGTCTGTACATCAGCATACAGACTCAGCTGGAGCCCTATAAGTACTTTAGGTGTGTCTTTTCTTGTATTCAATCCCACCTTTTCTCTCATTCTCATTTTTGCTTCTTTGTTCGCTCAGTCTGCCTGACACATATGGATGGTAACAGGCGGGGATAAGACGGATGTGTAGGCCAATGTAATCCCTTGATTTAGTGAGAAAAGAATATTGGCGGTGTTAGGAATGCTACGTCCAATCTCGTTAGTACTAAGGGCGATCAATAAAGCTTTCGCTTTTTCTGAATGTAGTATTCACTAAAGGATTGGGCATTGTGAATTCAGTTCTTACCACAAACTTACTAGCAGATGACCTTTGCTACCTTTAATACTCCCAAATCACCCGCGATCTATTGTGTGGTAGCACGGCTACCAAACGTACAAAAAGGCTCTTCATACAGAGGATATGGGCTGGCCAGAATCTACCTCTGCTGCAGTGCTGTTGAGCAAGGCACTGAGTTTCCACCAGCTTGCATTTACCATCTGAATAAAGAAAAATAAGCCACATTTTCAGAAGGAAAAGAAAATGTTGCTTTACGTCCAGGGATGCAACATGTAATCATGTTTTTCAGTGAGGATAAATAAAGGTAGCTCTTATGATATTTGAAAGCATGATGCTACATCACATTCAGACATATGTCGAATGATTTTGACATCTGTATTCATGCCTCAGCTTCACCCTCACTATGTCTGTTTTTGAAGAGACAAGCTTATCTGCCAGAACCAACCCACAGTTAAAAGCACATACAGAATTTCCTGGAAAAAATGAGTGCCAAGTTCCCGGTTTAGACATCTGGTCTAGACTCTTCCTTTGGCCCACACGCTGATGTCTGTCCGCAGGGGAAAAGGGAATTCTCCATTCATGAAGTTTCAACCTGTTTCATCATTGTGGTACTTAAGTGAATGGACCACCTACAGTTTATGTGCAGAGTTAATGCACAATAAATAAGGGATAATAAAAAATGAAATGCTGATACTTTATGAATGGAACCCTTTAAACAGGTGACTAGCTTGCACATGGGGTCTACGACCTATAGTTAAGAGATGTTTGAAAGAGCTTTTAACTTGGAAAGACTTTTCTCTTCTTCTTCCACTGAGCTTGAAAGTGTATCTCTGAGTTGGAGCTTGAACTGTCTGACCCTGGCAGCCCACTGAGAGCAGTTCAGCCACCTTCTCCCGCTGAAAAGAGAACAGCGCAGGGGATGAGATGTCAAACTGCTCTTGACAAACACAAAGGGTCTTGCTCCATTACTGAACTGCACCACAATCCTCAATATGTACCCAGATAGAGAGGTGGAGGGGGGAAGGGGGGAAGCCAGAAGGGGAGTGAGAAGTGGTAGAGAAAGACAGAGAGGAGAGGGGGAGTGTGTGTGTGTGTGTGTGCATTCAAGATAACACAGGCAAGAGAAAACAGATAGACGTGCCGATGCCGTCAGTGTGTGAGCAAATCTGTCACAGATACTGAGGTAGAGAGGCAGAGAGGTATTATTAGAGAAGACGCAGAGCTTCAAACTGACCTATCCCCACACTTCAGGCACAATGGGCTGGAAAACCGGCAGCACCTTTCTCCTGCACATCCACATCTTGTGGATTTGGCCCTTTGAGCTCTAGTTACTTGAATTTCACATCCTGAGTGGCATCTCTTTAAAATCATCTTACAATATTCTGTCTTGACCACTAGGGGCAGTCCCACATCATATTATATCAAGTTCCATGACTAAACAGACTAAAAACATAAAAGAATATAGACTATTGATTATACAAAGCAAGCACTGTTAAAATGTCACTTTGTCACACTTTTCACAATTTCAGAATTTTTACAAACGAGACATCTAAGTGATTAATTGGGAAATGAATCAGCAGATTAACATAATGAAAATAACTGCAATCAAAAACCCAGCGTTTACATTAATGCATGAGTAATAATATAATATAATAGTATCACAGTCACAGATGACATTTTTCTGCATAGAGCAAATTTACTTTTAATACTTTAAGTGTATTTTCCTGATTATACTTAAATACTTTTACTTAAGTAAAACAAATCATGGATCTTTTATGAACCGTTTATGATTATTTAATCCTCTGAATAATTGGGAGATTTATTAAATGCTCGTTAAAAAAAGAAAGCCACAAATCTTCAAGACATTTCACAATAATGCACAGAAATGCAGGATTATCTCATCAAAAGCCCAAAATAAACACAATCTATTTCTGAAGCCACTAGGTGGAAGAAACTGAAGCTAAGAAACTGAGCCATGTGATGGAGACTTTATTCTGAGATGGTCCAATCTCTGCCGCTCAGGTTAAACAGTCTTCTGTTGTCCCTTCCTTACAGTGACAGCTTTGTGGATGTGGGGGTTGACACCACCACCAGTGATGGAGGCTTTGATGATTGAATCCAGCTCCTCATGCCCTCGAATGGCCTGCTGCAAATGTCGTGAGGTTGATGTGTTTGACCTTCAGATACTTTAATGCAACTTCTGCCAAATCCTCAATCCTAGAGTGAGCTGCAGTGGTTTAAACACGAGCAGGGCTGCTTCTGGACATCATGGGTCTGTTGATCAAAGCCATTAAACTGCCTGTTCAATCTCAGTGAGTGTGAAATAGGTAAATAAAAATGCCTGTTGGGTAAGTCAGGTCTAAAGACCATGGAGTCAGCACCGTCAAAAAGAGCTAATATACACTATTGTAAGCAGGAGCTGTTTTATATTTATAATAATGGGATGTTTACATGGGATTACATATTTTGTATGAACTTCATCTGTAAAAATATCAGTTTAGCAACTGTTTAAAGGTTATAAGACCTCTTGTGGCTTTGATTCAACCCTTTAGTTATTATTAAGATCATCATTTGTGGCTTAATTTGACTCTGACCACAAAGACACATTAGACTAAACTTTTCAAGTAAGAAAATATGAATCTTATATATGAGAAAATGAACTGGAGCCCTAAAATCAGTGTACAACAGAATAACATTTTGTCAGTGAGTTGTCCTAGCAGGGTAAATCTTTTTAGTCCAGGATTTAATGCTGGTTGCACATTATCACACCATCAACACATGCAGTAACAAAATATTCCCAACATGCATTGCCCTGCCTTGAGACATAAATGCACATTTAGTGTGATTTATCCTTAACAGCTTTGAACAATGGAGTATGAAGTGAGAGGTTTAAAAAAAAAAAGCTGGAAGTGCTTCTATGATCCCCCACCCAAGAAAGATTAGGAGGAGGAGGGGAAGGCACCTTCCTGCATGAGTAGCTCCGCAGCAGGGCTGACTTCCACACGGGCTAGCAGGGGACGCTGCCACGGAGCAGAGTGTCAATTTTTAAAGAGCATCTCTTTCCTCTGGGCTGGAGGGTGACGGATAATGCTTTTGTGCATTACCGAGAGGGGAAAGCCATCCATCACAGCGACGTGCATGTGTTGGTCTGTGCGTGTGTGTATGTGTGTGTGTGTGCAGTGTGTGGATGTGCTGATTGTATGCAGGTAGTGTTGCTCTCCTCAAGGCTGCGTGGTTATGGAAGTGGAGGGGGGAGGAGGAGGCCTTGCAGGTTAGATGCAAGGCAGGCAAAGCATCTGGAGACAAGGACTCTCACTGGTGTCAAGCGGGGGCGGGTTATTTATTTGGTTTGGGGTCGTGGGAATACTGGAAGCATCTTCTTGCTGATGAAGAACTGATGCTTTAAGACACATTGCAATACCGGTGGTGGTGTGTGTTTTGTGTCAAAGGCACCTTTTTCAACACCAGATGGTGTCATGCAACTATGCTGATTGGTGGGGAGGAAGGAGACACAGTAATGCAATAAGAAACATGCACACTTATGTATATACTGTGCATATACTATACACACAAAATAAATGAGTTTATATTCATGAGTTATGGGAACATTTTTGTCACCGGTCAAAACTCAGCAGGTTGCAAAGCTGTTCAGCAGGAAGGCTCACATTCTCTTCGCAGAGAAAACATCAAGTTAAAAAAAAATCACATTTTGGACACAAATGGCTGGAAAATACAGGTGAAAAGCAGCACAGAAGAGAATTCATATGCGCATAATTTGCAAAACCTTTTGTATTTTCACTTCTATATAAATCTGGGAGGAAATCCATTTAATACAGAAGCACTTCTCATCCTTGGCAAGGTGCCCGGAGAGAGAGATGCTATAGTTTGACCTGCTGAACTCGCTCTGTGTAGCATGCCATGCTCTAACATACAACACCCATGCTAATGCTGTACCTGCAGCCGCTCTGTTTCCATAACAACTACATGTGAAGCAGACAGGCCTATAACCAAAAATGCAGAGCAGCCTGCGTTGGATGACTCATGGGAACTAAACCTGCACATGCACACACACACGCACACACACACGCACGCACACACACACACACACACACACACACACACACACACACACACTTTGTGGAGCTGCTGTCTGAGACCCTGTCAACCTTTTGGTAAACATGTCGGTTTTGTTTTTCTGTCCAACACGGGG
>JAVQJL010009172.1:0-13703 GCA_036024295.1 Nannoperca obscura | reverse complement strand
GTTTTAGTTTTAGTTTTAGTTTTTCCCTTGTAGGGCCAAGCTGTCAATCAATCTGCCATGATCTTGCAGCAGTCAGACAGTACAACCGCCACAGACCCTGGTAGACCACTACACAAACTGCTACTACCACACTGGCGTGCAATACCGACAACAATGTACAATATATAGATATATACAGTTTCATAGTTATTACTGGCTGCTACTTCGCTTGCACTAAAGTTATTTCAGTACTTATAATTTTGAGAAGTGTGACTACATGTCTTTACGTGTACTTGTTTTACCATGCTACTTATTTATATTTTTTACTTTATTTTATTTTATTTTTCTCTCTTCTGCACTGTACACTTTTGCTGCAACAATGTAAATTTCTCCATTGCGAGACTATTAAAGGATTTCTGATTCTGATACAGTTCAAAATTTAGATTTTCAAACCGTTGTTACTTCACACAGCATGCTTTTAATATTAATTTCCTGCATCAATGTGTTTTATTGTATTGTTACGTTTGGAAAATAACTAGTGTATGCCGTAAAAAATTCGACACAGAAATGTCCCTTGTCTTTGTGTATGTACAAAATAGGCTACACTGGGATTCTGCATGGACTGCAGCAGGCCTGTTTTCTTCCAGTGTATCTCCTTGCATGACACTGTATCAGCACAGGAGGGCAGCATTGCATATACATTACATTACATTACATTTATGCATTTAGCAGAGCTTTTATCCAAAGCGACTTCCCTGTGGGGAGGTGACCTGGGGAGTCCAGGTCGAACACATGACCTGCTGGTTGATAGGCACACAGCTGTACCTCTGACATCAGTCAAATTAAAGATTCCTTTTCTTTAAGATTGCAAAACAAAGTTATCCATAGAAATTGTGAATGGATAAGAAATACAACACAATATACTATAACGTTATATAATATGACGTTAGACTTAGATGGAGACAGTAAAAATATCACAGGAAAAGGTTTCTCTTCATTACGGTAGTTTTAAAGGATACAACAATGACACCAACACATATAAAAATCTAGTAATGTCACTATCAACTCATTGGCTATTGCAGATATGCTATCCTGGATCTATAGGCCTACATCAAGATTATAGGCTCTATATTGTGCCAATTCAAATTGAGGTCTTGTCTATCTCTTTAAAAGAACTCAATACTGTTTTTAGAGCTCGCTAGTCATCATTAAAAATAGCAGAGGGGGTGTGAGATAGTGCGATATCCCATGCAGGAGCTGTGGTTTCTGTCTGAAACTGAAGCCCTGAACATGTTTGGACTACGAGTCCAGAGGTTGATGCTGCATTCAAATGTTCTCCGGGCACTGAGATTTCACACAGTAGCCTATGTCTTCTTTTCATTGTAAAGTGAACGTCGACGTTTTAACACTATAGAAAGAACACGTAGATATGAAGCTTATATTTTTTTGAAATGTATGTATGAAATAAGCCCTATCTTTTAAATTATTAGCTACAAATAAAACAAATACCAGTAGTAGCCTACACAAACCCACACTCTATTGTAATAATTAATTTAATGGCCCAAAAAGGTGCCGAGTAATGCAAGAAAAGTAATGTAAGATGAAGGGTTCTGTTAGAGGAAGTGTAATCAATTATGCAATTGCCTAGTAGCGTTTTACACAGAGTACCACGCAGTTACACCAAACAACGTTTGAATATTGATTAAGGTTATTCGAGTACCGCGTGAATTTTCCGCCTCTCCAGTGTGGTTAATTGCCAAATGACATTCGTTTGTATTGTACCCACATAACCGACACCACGTGGATGCAGCTTGATTGAGTGCAGCCTTTGAAGTTCGTCTGTGACAGATTCGAGTCTGTGGCCGTGAATCCATCATCTGCTAGATTAACACGAGACCGTTAAGAAACATTTACCATAACAATGGCAGTTTAGACACAATTCATGTTTATTTTGCCAATAACTGGGGTTTTTTTTTGTTCATAGAATGGCAGACAGGTAGTGATAGGATTTGAGAAGGACACTGTGAAGCTACAGTGAACGGCTCTAAACTAAATGTGCTTGTAAACGCAGCAGAAGCGCACGTGGGGCTGATGCTGCCAGTTACCGACAGTTTGAAGCAGACTTCGTCGCGAGTTTGTGGGTCGTTACAGAAATACAGGAAGAAGTGTAAACACGGATGTGTGACAATGACCCATGCCATGAACGACATCTGCCACGGTTTGTTTTCTCTCCCGGTGTTCAACTTCACATTTTAGCGACACACGAGAGACCTACCAGCTAGCTACCGCTCTGTTTGGATTTTTCGGTGCGCTGCTGGACCACAAGTGTGAATTTATCTTCAGCGAGTGGAAAAGTAACGTTATTTGAGACAACATGGGGACTCAGGGCACTGGACGGAAAAGATCTACCAAGAAGGAGAAGTCGACGGCAGAGGACGATGCCTTAAATCTCATAGCGAGAGAGGTGAGTGGAGAATTTGTCAAAGTGAGTGACAAAATGGACTGGTCTTTGTCCTTAGCACTCCTATTGACTGCTTCTTACGCCCCTGTCTAGCCTAACATATGACTCCCGAAACCTACACGCTCACAGATGTGTTTCTTGACGGTTTGTTGCAAGAAAGGCAGATCTCTATAATCATAATTAAAATAATCCAGAATTTGACCTCCTAATGAAAAATTAAGACCTTAAAGCACCCAGTCTCCTCTGACAGAAATAGCCTTCCACTGTATCCAGTTAAACTCTAAATTCCATCACTGCCTTTACATATATATCGTATTACATTATTTTCCAAGCAATAGTTGACATTGCCATCATTTTGCCCTTTTTCTAAAGTAAACCCAACGTTTTTAATTGATTACCTACCTTCCAGGCAACCATTGGTTCCCTTTGTGTCAATATAGTAGGAAAATTACCATGCAGAGATTTAAAATGATGTAGTAGCTAAAATGATATTATTTCCTGGTAACATAGTTGTAAGTAGGTTGTATTTTAACAACATAACTTAGACAAATTCAAAAGATTGCAGTCAGGCAATCAATTTAATGCATGTGCGAAACACAGGAACAGCCCTTTTTAAATAGTGTCCAGTTTAACATAACAAACAATTGTATTGATAATGTATAAATTGTGCTAATAAAACAGTATTTAACTGCAGGTTTTAACAGCTGCAGGGATGTTTATCTACTCTCTGTGATGACTCAACTGAACAACATCCTGTATTCAAGACTGCCATTATTGGCTAATATATTGGTATGTCAATTTAATGTGTAATATGCCAATAATGGCAGTCTTGAATATCAGTCAACCAAACTATAACAATACTTAGACATTAATAACTGGTTATGATAATTGTCGTAGAACGATCCTTTTTGTGACCTGCAACTGATTTAAAATGGTTTACTGCACATGAAAGGAATAAGCCTTTCCTGTGCTAACCTACAGGAGTTGTTGTGCAACCCCACAATAATGCAAGACTGAAGTTGGCAGCAGTTAGATGCAGTTTTTTTTCTAACAGGTGCTGAAGTCGTGTTTTGACAGGTTTACACTGTTTCAAGGTTTCTAATCTCTTTATTATGATGAGTCTAGTGTAGGATAAATTGATGTTTTGTGGTAGGAATAATACCTAGTGTGTCTTCAGAGCTTAAGTCGCCTTATTTGAAGTGTGATATCCTGCACGTTGCCTTTATCTAAACTTGCACCCTTGAGATGTGAAACAAAGGCTAAAAAATCAATATTTGAGTTTAATATCAAAGCAAAATACCAGCTACAAAAGACAACAAAACAAAGAAAAGCCTGACATTTACTGTTACCAAGCAACATTGTGCATCTTTCTTTGAGGACGTTATCATTTATATTTGTGGAATTGTGGTTTGTTTTCCTGCCTATAATTCATTTCCAAATTATTTAATGTGGGTCCTGCTTTCCCACAGTGAGGTGGTGAGCATAAAAACCTGAACTCTGCCATCATAGCCATTGTCCTGATTCAGGGCATTTTTTGACACTCTTTTTTCAGTTAGGAGGAAGTTGGGTCTTTGCTAACCTGTCCCGGATGCTTCAGCAAATTTGCATGTCACTCCTAACAGACACACTCATTATTGTCATCCCTTTTTAGCTGTGAATGGTCGTGGTGCCAATGCCAAGCCTGAGGAGGTTGGGCTGTTTGAATGTTATCTTGTGTTAACTGCGTAGCTGAATATTTACACTGCAGTAATGTATCTGAGGTTGCACATTCCTGTAGCTGGCAATCATTTCTTGGTGTAGTCTATTTGTAGTTGCAGGAATGTTACCCAGCCAAGGTTTGAGGAGTTGGACAGAGCTCATGCACAGTCAGCGGCAGCAGATACACAATATCCAAACAAGAGCCACTCCTCTGATCCTCATCTGTTTTTTGTGGTAGTGACTTGAGGCACCAATTCCAACAGTAAAATAGCAACTGTGGCCAGTTTGCCGTCACATCTGTGCAACAAAGAGAAAGTCTGTGCCTTTAAGTAGCAGAGGGGTCACATCCCTCCCGGCAGTCCTCTGACAGGACGGTATGTCAGTCCTGATGAGTTGGTCCGTTCTGCAAAAGAGCTTTAAAAATAGACGCTCCTGAAGATCAGCTGTTGCTGCTCCCCAGTTTTAGACTGGGTGGGGCATATGGGTGGGGGGATGGGAATGGGGGAAGAGGGATGTTGCTCACCAACTGGCCATCCCACCAGCATGGAAACATGGAAACAGCATGTTGCGGCGTGGAATTGCAAGGTTGGAGTCGCTGGTAGTTTAAGCTGCTGTTTGAGTGGAATTATCAGCATCATGTTGCTGTACATATCACAGGGTTCAGAGAAACCATCCAAATCAGAGAAGACCACACAGCAGGAAAGAATGTCAGCACTGAATACCACAGCGTTAGTGATTCTGTACATTAGGGAGATGGTTCCCTAACCATGTCAAACTATTTGGATCCAGCTGTAAACATCAATTTGTAGCATGAAGTTGGCATGCTGCGGCTGACCTTCACTACTCTGAAATGGTTCGTAATGTGAAAATGTTGGGGACGGCTTTGACTGTATTTAAATAGCAATGACATTATTCAAGAATAGTCAAGCCAATTCACAAAGACTTTTCCTTTTTTGATGAAGGCTGGATATTGATGGAGTCATCTGATTACATAGTCCACGATTCCAAGAGTTTCATTCCATCATTCCACTGTGTTAAATCCAGTCTTTTTGTGACAAATGGATGTACTAAGGGATATAATATACAATCTTATTTTACAAAGAACTATGAGTACTAACACTGTTAAATTACACTGTAGAACCAGACAATGAGTTCAAGAGTAACATTTTGATCAAGGACCTGGGCTCTTACAAGTTTTTGGCCTAATGACATTATTCAGAAACAGACTAGTATTACTATGAAGTACTACTAAGTACTAAGTATTTTGAGTACTGACTTTGGTGATGCTGCAGATTTTTCTCTAGTGCCACCATGATGTTGACATTTGTGGGTTTTTTTTGTGAAATGTCTAAACGGCTATGGAATGGATTGGCATGAATTCTGGTATAGAAATATGTGTTCGTTGCTGGTTGAACCTAACTTTTCATCTAGTGCCATCAACAGGTCAACTTTAAGACTTGTTCCGTACCTTGGTAAATGTCTAAATACTTGCTTTACTTATGTTGTGTGTAGTTCTAATAAGCAAGTTAGTTAACATGCTAAACTAAGATGGTGAACAGGGTAAACATAGCTGCTAAACATCAAGCTAGCAAGTACAGCCTCACAGAGCTGACTCTTAGTCTTGTAAGCAATATCAACACAATGCATCTGCAGAGAACCACCAGCAGTTTAAAGCCAACATTTCTTGACAAAAGTTACAGTAAAAACAGGAAAATGCAGAAACATCAAGTAGCATGTGCCAGGACTTAAGAGGAACCCCCATTGTTAGAGAGCTGCAAGACCAACAGCCACCAAACTTACATCAACAACATACGTCTTCATTACTTCTAAATAAATAGTCAGTTGATATTTTTAACATAAGCTAAGAAAAGCAGTAATAGGCTGTTTCCTGTTTCCAAGTGCGTACTCTTCATGCTTTTCTAACACGCACTTAGTCACATTGCTTGTTTGCTTGTCTTTTGGTTCGAAGAAAACTCTCTGTTCATGTTTGTTGAACCAGTCAGCTGTGGTATTCACCTGGTGAGCAGGCCTACTGCAGCTTTTGGTTTTGGTGGTTTACCAACCAGTTCATCATAAAGCCTGAGGACAAGAGGGCACTTTGGTTAAAAAGGATTAAACAAATCCCCTCATGCTAGATCTTGCTGTTGTCTGTCTGTATAGCAGCCCATCACAGCTACATTTGTGCATTTGCGCTTGCTTTTGGAGTTTTAAAGAAGTGTCTGTTGTCCAGTTAATTACATAGACCCACATGCATTTCCAATTGTCTTCATATAACAGACCCCCTATGGTGAAGTACTTTATACTAACATATTAAGTTTTTATAATGGAGGTTAATTTGATTAATATGACAAGCCAAAAACATGACAAAAACAACAGCTATGTTGATGTAAAGGCTTTAATAATGAAATTAAGGACATTATTGGCATTATAGACATTTCTGTCTACTAGAGAACTATTTCTAGGCTTTTAACCATGACCATTTGCAGTAAGATGTGGTTACCTTGAATCACAGTGTACCAGTGTCCTGGAACAGTCCTGGAATTTGGCCTGAGGCAAACTCTCTTGAAAGCTTCTGGTTAAGACTCAAACGGTTTGATCACACCCAAAGATCACACCCAGCTTCATGTGTCACAGTGGCACAGTGTCAGTCTAGCTCAGTTTGTTTATGTACGGTCTGTGAATGTTGTGAAATTTATCTCGACAGGACGCTTGATAAATATTGACTAGTAGTTCAAGAGTTATGTTCCTAACTGTCTCCCAAGTGTTGGGACGTCAAACAAGTGTTGATTAGATTGCATTGAAGGTTATTTACATAGAAAATACTCTCATTGTTGCTCTGAATACTGACAATAACACTGCCATATATTTGTTGCAGTGACACACACACCTCTGCAGTGTGAATGCTCATAGGGGATTTGACTTGGAATGTTTTCTCTTTAATAGGGCTGTCAGGGTGTCTGCACTGGAGCCTGTTTGACAGTGTTGAGATTATCAGCCAGGACTGGCCTTTCACAGATGTGGTGTTATCGGAAATGCTCAGAATTCATTCATTCATGTCTGCTCCACAGACATCAGAAAGTTGATAAGAAGGTGACATTTGTTATGTATTTGGTGTACTGGTCTACTTAACTATTACTCCTGAATTACTGGATTTCTGTTATTCATAGCAAATCTATAAATCGGCAGCATATACATCTGCTGATAGTCTGTTTTGTCTCCATGGCTTTTAGGGTACAATCTTAACTCTTAAGTTGCCAGGTTGGTGCTGGGAGACTCAGACGTTCAGGGAAGCGTTGAAGAGAACTGAGAATTTATAGTGGATTAGTTTGGGGCTTGACGGCGATGAAGGTGCCCACCACACTTCATTTTACCAGTCATCTAGGTAACAAGCCAGAGAAGCTCAGTCCTTCACACAGCCAAGTTAATCTTTAATGTTTGGGACAAACAACACACATTTACACAATGACAGCCATGAGTCAACATCCACACTGAATAAATGGTAGTTTTATTACTGTATTTCTAACCAATCTAAGCACTCAATTTCATTGAGCTGTTTAAATGTGCTTCACTTTTAAACCAGGTATTTTGAGTTTGCTACACTTCCATTTAAGTGAATGAAATGGCTGTGCCACTCAGAATTTGCCGTGTATGTTCAGTAAACACCCATTATGCCACGAAGTACTTAACATTAATGGTCCAAACACTTACTTGTGTATTTCCTGATATGTGTACATAGACAAAGACTGGCTTCAGTTCGGCTTGACTTGCCTGACTCGTTTCTCCTTAAAAGGAAGTGGCTGTGTGTGTGTTGGCTTCCTCTTGATGACATCATCATATGCGTGGCCCATGCTGATTGTTATCACAAACTCCTTCCTGTTTATTCACCATGGCTAAGTTTCTTCTAAAGCTTAGGGAACAGGGTGGGGTGGGATGGGGTGGGGATGGTTGGGCTCAGTGGAGATTGAGTGCAGGTATTACAATTTATTGAATCAGGTACACAGAGGGAGGGGTTGATGCACTTATACGATTTGATGGCTAAGCAGAAGCAGTGATGATTCCACAAGCAAGTAGGACCAATGTAAGACAAAAGGTCAAACACTAATTCAGACAATTCTCCTATCCTATGTGACCAAAGCAGCAATAGAACCCTACTGCCAGGCATACAGTTGTTATTCACAAGGTAATCATTTCTAAAGCCAACACGTTATATAGCAGTAGTATGGAGGGACATATTGCCAGAGAAAGTCAGTTAAAATCTGTTTAAACTCTGTAATCATTTATTTGATTAGGAAACACAAGAGATATTCAAGTCTGACAAGTCTCTTAAATGTTTGTCCATAATTACATACATAAATCACCTGCCATCAACTACATACCTAGATAATGTTAGTAGCAATTCTCCCTATAATACCAAGTTTCATTACATCACATAACATTCTTTTGGTTGTTTTTGCCCAAAGCGTCTTTCAATAATTGCATTCAAAAACAAAAGGAACAAAAGCTAGATGCTGATTTGTTAACATGGGCACTGAAAGGAAGCAGGCGTCGCCTGTCTGTACCCGGCGTTATTTCCTGGGGTGGCGTTGCTTTGTTCATTAACAGTTGGAGCTTTATTTAATGAGGTACAAGTGTGCGTTAGAGAAAGAAATTCAACGAATTGAATACAAATAAAATTATGGTTTAATGTAGGATTAGTATATTGGCCTAAACTTGTAAATTTCTTTTCTTCAAAATCTCTCATTAATTTCGGGGTCCCTGGGTGCAAGTGCAAGAACAGTAAAGAGCCTTGACCGAGATGAGTGCTCACAATGTCCTTGGAATGACAGTGTGGTTAATAGCATGGAATAAACGCACTAAACACCTTAAGTGATGCACCTCATTTGACTTGGATCAATTGGTGCTCATATGGCGCACTGCAGGCATCAGATTTGAAATACCAACGCCACATAACCAGCAGTGTTTTATGTATTACATTACGCCATTCATTGTCTATACATTTCTATTTGATTCAAATTATATGTAAGCAGTATTTTGGGAGAAGGTCAGTACTGCGGCTGCAGAAAAAACAGCTTTGGTCGCGGGGTCCTCATTGGATGCTCCAAAATCGAAACAAGCTCAAAGTAGCCTCATAACACTGTCGGTGCATGTTCGGTCATTTAAATATATAGGTTATACTCTCGAACCTCAGACGCTTTCAGTGCAATTGGGCCTTTTTAATATTTAAAATTGGTGGAGTTTCACCTGTAGTCGCAGCTTGTCTCCCTTTACTAAACTAATGCTTAGTGTACCTATGACCAACACATGTAAGTAACCCTTCTCTACTTGGGTGTCACTGCCCAGAGGTAAGCAGTATTTGTTTTCATGCATGTGACTCCCTGAGTGTAGCATGAAGAAATAAATCATCTTTTGGAAATAAACATGTCAAAAAATTCCTTCCTGCTACTGATCTGTTATTCACTGTGCCCACAGAGCTACGTTGTGTAACTTCCTGTGAGGTGTTGCTTACTCCCATCATGCTTTAGTAGCAGTGAGAGTTGCAACATAAATTGTTGCTGCCTGAAGCACCATGTTCAGGCTACAAGACACTTACTATTACTTCCACAGGGAAAAACAAGGAGGGCCACACAGTGTATAACCAACTGGCAACATGTGGGTAACATCAACCAAAATATCTCAAACAATGGTGCCGTCTTGTTGTAGAACGACTCACAGCTTCTGCAGAACAACAGTCAGGTATCACGTTTGTTGATTAGTTTCCATAATCCACTGTCTTGATCGGGAATATTATTAATGTCCTGGGCATGGAACACTTTGTTGGTAATTGGTACTTCCATGTTTGGATCTCAGAAAAATCGCAGAGTATGGGGAAAACTGTAATGGAGTTTGCATTTCTTCACGGTTCACACCCAGCTGCTTCCCTTGTTTTATTTTTAGAAATGTCTGAAGCATATTTGTTTTATTCCTGCCCCGCATAGTTAGTTGCTAACCAGTTTGTTTCCCGTGCTGAGAGCTCTACAGCTGCTCCATGTGGTTGTGGTGCAGCCTGAGGTTTAGTTGCATGGCTGTGTGAGTGGAGGGAGGCAGGCAGGAGATTTTCCTCGAGTAACCAGCAGTTAGAGGTGTTTTATGAATGTGCAGGGCTATGTTTATCTGCATGAATCTTTGCCCGGCTAGAAACATATAAAACTGCTGCGTCCTCACTACATATACAGTATATCTTATACTAAGTACAATATGTGCGGACATATTGCAAATAAATATTGGTGCTCAAATATTTAGTGCATTTAAACACACAGAGCCTCCGGTATGGGCATGTTGTTGTACTTCTTAGGCAGAACTTTCTTGTCACACCTTTCTGTAGTTCTGATAGCTGGCTAAGTTGCCTCTGTATTACCTTGATCTTGGCCTCCAGCCTCCTTCTCCATGGAGGATACTGCTCCTTATGGCTTCTCTTGTTCATCTTGTGGCCAAGCATCTCAAAGATTACTGTTGCTGTGTATCAGCGTGTTGGTCTCCATGATGGTAGCAGTAGGGATTGTTTGTAGTGCTGCATTCACATCTTCTAGTAGACCTTCTAGTCTAGTAGACCCTCTGTGTTAAGCTCTTTTTTAGTTAGTTGGTACCCAATCTTGGGTGGGCAGGATGATGATGATGATGATATATCCCCCCTGACCTGTTGTCCTGACCCCCCCTTGCCGTCACATTTGTGTTGTACGTCTTTAATCCCTAGTTGTGATAGCAGTGGCCGCTTGCAGATGTTGGAACACTGAGCTACTAGTTGCTTCTTTGTTAGTCTAGATGTTGGGTTTTGAGGAATCCATAGGTCACACATCCCACATATAACCACTGTCATTTGGGAAATGTTCAATCATTTCCCAAATGATTGAACATTGTTTTATTACTATGAATTTATTTTTTGTACAGTAGGTTTGTATGGATGGTAGCTTTCTCTGTGAGCATACGTTGAATGATTTTGTGAGACAAAGACATCCTTTCAGTTGACCCATGTCTGTGGCAATGGCATGAGCTGAGGGTTTCAGCCGCCACGCCCTTCCCTTTTAGCCAACATCTGGGAAGTTTATAAGGTTTTGCAAAGAGGAAAAAAGCTTTTTATTCCAGTTAATAAGCAAACTGTGTGCGTGAATCCACTTAATGGTCCCACCACAATTTATATGCACTCAAACCCCTAGCTTGTCAGAAATCAGTTATTTCTGTACACTTTCTCTTTGTCCAGCCTGTAGCACTCATGGTCATTAAAATACCCATCCATTTTGGTTGCACTCAGGGCGTGGGAATTTAGCTCAGTGAAGACAGAGGCAGACCAGACTGGCATTTAGTTTTGGTGGCACTTAAAGGCACGGTGCCCGGATCTATTATCAGTAGACACAAGGGATCAGGTTGACAGAAGCCAGGCCAGCATGTCTGTCCTCTGCAGTCACCTCACTATGTAGCGCACACTGTGTAGAGTTGGTGCAATTTAAGACCACTATGTGTAGAATTGTTGTAGGATTATAGCACCTTTTCTAACAATGACGGTGATGGTTTGCAGAAAATTGGAATATATCAAATTCTTCATATACATATTGTAGCTTTAAGGAAGAATGTCTCTTGACACATTCATTTGTGGTTCATATTTTTAAACTGACCATCTTAAAGGAAAACACTACCTATACAATTTTATAATGTAAAATAAAACACGTCACAGTGGCACATTCCACACTGTGATGGAAATGTATCGACAGATTAGGTCTATTTTGCAGTAATATATAACAGTTTGATATTTATTCTGAGGTGATATTGACAAGACATGATAAATGATAAGACAGAGAGCCAACATTTTTATATTGTCACATTGTCTACTAAACAAATGCTCACTGAGGAAAAGGTCTATTTGCACCAAACATCGTATGGAGTTCCAAAACAGCTAAATCCAACATTTCACATAAAAAATTAAAAAATAAATTCCCAAGTTATTAAACAATAATTGTCAAATCTGGTATGTTCACACAAAGGTAATGCATGATAGGAACTGCATCAGGAAGAAAGGGTGAGTTCCCCATAATCATATTTATTTATTTATATAGATATAGATATAGATATAGATAGATATATAGATAGAGATATATAGAGATAGAGATATAGAGATAGATATATAGAGATAGATATATAGAGATAGATATATAGAGATAGAGATAGAGAGATAGAGATAGATAGATAGATATAGATAGATATAGATATATAGAGATAGATATAGAGAGATATAGATAGATAGATATATAGAGATATCTATCTATATATATATATATCTCACAAGCTCAGAATTGGCAAAATATGTTGGTGTTTCTTTGTCTATGTAGGTTCAAGATGGTTAATTAACCTAGCCCTTAAATTTTTTTTTTCTTTTGTCAATGGTTTGTGTTGAAGTAATAGATCTTGCTTGAGCATCCATTTTTGCAATGATCTAGCTCATTTGCTCTCAGGAGGACAGTCAGCCTATTGAAACTGTGCTGAATTAGAACAGTTTTGATGGAACCTGAGACCATGTAGGTCAGTATAAATAGCTGTGAAGGAGGAGGATAAAAGATGGGTTTTGGCCTATTTAGATACATCTTTCTGACTAGAGGCAGCTACAATATACACTCATACTGTAGGTATAACGTGTGTACTGTGGACACTCATGATCCAGGATTTCACGCACTTACTGTGACAGACGGTGGTGTATTCTGTATACTAATAGTTTTTGAAGTTACATAATGTTTGGAAAGTATTTGTTTGTTTTATTTGGCCTCTATTTCCCAAGCCTCTGATTTAATGTACAACATAACCTCCTAAAAAGTACTGTTGAAGATCATTTATATCATCATTTACTGAATAATAGCACTGGTCTACAGATGTGCAGATGTAGCAGTTTTTGTCAACTTTTAAAATACCGTGTTCTTGAAGTGACAAGTCTTATTTTTTTCAGAGAAACCAGTTGAGTTTTATAAAATAGTGTAGAGTTAAATGATTCTGTTGTCAAAAATGACCCCAAGTAAGCGAGTGTTCCACCCAGTAAAAGGGAAGGCAATAATGTGCAAATGAAGTCATTCTCACCTCTCAGTTTCAAGAGGGTTTTGAGCTGTTGCTGATGCACTCCGACATTTAGTACTGAAATGAATTAGCCGTACACTTTACAAAATGGCAAGAATACAACTATGTATATGCTGTATAAGACAGGCAAGTCTGTTTAAATGAAATGAAAGTAAATGTGTTGGCTTTACATTTGATTTTGCACCAGTCATGCTGCACTTGTTGAGTTCTGCAGATATACACCAGTGACCCGACTGATTCCTGTTACTTGTGCTTGGCAAACAAGCTCCAATATCATACCTAATGTGTTGTCCTTTGCAAAACATAATATATCTGTTGGGAGTGATTTAGAGATATGTAGCAACTCATTAACACATTGTGTGCGCATGCGCTGGTAAGTGCGTGCTGCCCGATATGGTTGCTCCGCTCGTCTTACTTGCTTTTTTAAATCTTTTTGTTATTTAACTTTGTACTTATGGGTTTTTTGTTTGGTGTT